>OV121074.1:75132092-75379339 GCA_921293005.1 Nemoura dubitans
ATTCAATAAAAATATATTTCTACCCGCTTGGTATTTTTTGTGGCACTCAGCGCACATGGCACAGGTCGGTAAAGATATGGTCAGCTCTGTTTATAAGAGAGTCTAGGTGCAGGCGCGGATTAAAGGGTCAAAAAGTGGTCAGCACACACTATCGCAGGGGCCTCGACTTAGGGTGTTCCCGTGGTGGGGGGGGGGGGGGGGGGGGGCAAAGCGCAAACTAACTAACAAAACAGCTAGGAATGGTATACCAATTCGAAACATCTTGCAACACTCATGGTCGTAATGCTCCCCAATCTGCCATTCATTACATATTCTAACATAAACAAACACCAATCTTTAGCAGTGCGAGTTCACCAGCGTCAGCAATCGAGTGAATAGAGGTGGGGTAAATGAGACGTTGATAAAACTATGAGCAAAGAGCAAGCGTGACAGAATAAGTCCCACATCTTTGACAACATGAAATCAGTGAACTCAAAATGCAAGAGACACAGTGTGCGAGACCCCGAGGACGCAGGTCCACAGGACTCTCCTTGCGCGTCCAAGATACTATTGAATGTGGGGGGGGGGGGGGGGGCCTCATCTGCAATTCCAGAAATGCTGACCGTTAGATCCACCCCTGTCAAGAAGGACATATTTGTGGGCAAGCGAAGATTAGTAAAGAGTCACAATGATCAACTTAAATTTACATTACCTTTATTTTCAGGCAATGATTTAAACGAGACTTTATAAATTAAAGTGTGGTATATTGCAGAACCTACCGCCCCCCCCCCCCCCCCCTCCTCGTACCACCAATTAATATCCATGGCCTCCTATGAGACCATGTGCATCGAAAGTCGCCTGGCAGACAGAAAACGTGCAATACTGCTGGCTGCGGACACCCACGTAGCCTCGCGCTAGAGCGAGATTACGGCTGTTTCAGCCGTGAGACCGTTGGGTTCAAATAAGACGCTACTTTTTAACCGCTGTTTGTGGCTAAAGTTTTGAAGCTACAAGAACGGCAATACCCTTAATCGATTCGTTATTTTTTTTTCGTAATTATGGTGGTAATTGATTAATTCGGAAAAAATATAATTTTCTGTGAATCCCGGAAATGTTCGCGTAAATTACCTGCGCTCGGAATTTATGTCACTGACTGTACAATTTATAACAGAAAATAATTACACATTTTTTTTCGTATGACAATTGAATTGACAAACATATCATCTCTTTACTATTTTTTGATAACATTGTTATCTGGGGAGATATAGTAGAAAGTTTAAAATCCAAAAAAACCCAAATTTCTCCGAAGAATCCACTTTTGAGAAAAAATATACTCGATTTTTCTCATCGTCTAGTGACCCTCTACAATAATCAATCATAAAAAAAAGGTCCCCGCACATTGCAAACGGAGAGTCGATTCTGAACCGGACTAAGCGGGGGGCCCAAATCGCGATGACGACGCTCTGTCACTTGCGCGTCTGGGTATAGACCATGGTATCATAAGTATTCCTTTATATATACCATGGGTATAGACTGAGTCTGTTCTGAGTCTGATACGCTCGTGGTGTAAGCCCTCGGTCGACGGGATTTCGGAGCAACATCATCTCAGTCACTCGGTTCGGGCGATCTCTGGTGGAAGCTAGCCCCTCCCACTTTTCGACGTCAGCACCCTGTCTGACACGAGGCGTTCCCTTGCGGCTGGAGCGACGCGATTAGAACCAGGAGCTGAATCGTGAACCCTGCCAACCGCGGGGGCATTTGCCAGCCGTCGGGTTCGACGTCGACTTATACCGTCCGTCCGTCCGTCGGGTTCAGGATCGAGGCATCATCATCATCATCATCCCGGTCTCCAATCTCTTTCCCTTTGTGTTCGCAGGCTGATCGAGTCGGACGCCAAGTCCCTGAACTCGCTGTCGGGAAACAGCGGCCATTCCCGGAAGAGCTCGGACACGTCGCAGATCTCGCTCACGTCCGGTAAGTCCTCACTGACGGCCTCCTCTCTGACGGCGTCCTCTCTGACGGCCTCCTCTCTGACGGCCTCTCTGACGGCCTCCTCTCTGACGGCCTCCTCTCTGACGGCCTCCTCTCTGACGGCGTCCTCTCTGACGGCGTCCTCCTGACGGCGTCCTCTTTGACGGCATCCTCTCTGACGGCGTCCTCTCTGACGGCGTCCTCCTGACGGCCTCCTCTCTGACGGCCTCCTCCTGACGGCCTCCTCTCTGACGGCGTCCTCCTGACGGCGTCCTCCTGACGGCCTCCTCTCTGACGGCCTCCTCTCTGACGGCCTCCTCCTGACGGCGTCCTCTCTGACGGCGTCCTCCTGACGGCCTCCTCTCTGACGGCCTCCTCTCTGACGGCGTCCTCCTGACGGCGTCCTCCTGACGGCGTCCTCCTGACGGCGTCCTCCTGATGGCCTCCTCTCTGACGGCGTCCTCTCTGACGGCGTCCTCCTGACGGCGTCCTCCTGACGGCCTCCTCTCTGACGGCCTCCTCCTGACGGCCTCCTCGCTGACGGCCTCCTCTCTGACGGCCTCCTCTCTGACGGCGTCCTCCTGACGGCCTCCTCTCTGACGGCCTCCTCTCTGACGGCCTCCTCTCTGACGGCGTCCCCTCAGTCTCGCGTCGAGTCCCTAATGAATATGCAAGCTCACATCAGGCGAAGGGCAGAGGGTCCTTGCCGCAAGGAATACACCAACATCTTGTGCCGCGAGGCAGCGACGTCGGGGGACTCGAACCGAGGACTCGAACTCAAGTGTCTGCACTTGTTTCGAGCGCACTTCACCAAGATGCCGCCGACGGCGCTGTGTACGTGTGGCAGTGATTTGCCAGCGCGTCCAGGTGGCGCTGGTTATTTTTCGGGGAATGATGTTGAGTTTGAGCTCGTTTCAATTGTTTGCGTGCTCTTTCGCCGAAGCGGCATGTGGGGCATCGATGCACGATGTATGTAGGACGTGTTTTCCTATATGTAATAATATGTGTGTGTGAGTGGAGAACAGTCGAGCGCCGTGCGGAGGAAAGCGCCGTAGGTCGAGAGAAATGAGACGAGGAGAAGCAATAAGGCGGTATATGGGCCCGACCCACGCCAACAACACAGCAATCGTCAATAGCGAATCTTGCCAGGAAAATGGGAAAACGGGATGTGTTTGTCGTGGCTAAAGGGGGTGGGGGGGGGGGGCGTCCTCTGGGACTGTGCACATGGTCCCTGCATTTGTCAGTTAAGAAACTAATTTTCGGGATCACATCTTGCCTCGAGGGGCAGTTGTGACCCATTATTGTAAACACCCGACTGTCAAACTGCACAATAAACAATATTCGTAATGTGCGCCTTTAAATGCAACTCATTCTAATATGGTGTTATCATTTCGAGTGGCGTGAACACAAACACAGATTGTGTTAGATTCGAAACAAGGCGATGAATCAAGTTTCCGGGCAATCACGCACTATTAGCTGCTATTATCACTTTATCTTATCGCCTATATTATTGCGAGCCGGCAGTGAATCGGCCGAGGAATGCCGTGATGCAAAGCGAGTCAGTCCACAGTGTCAGACGGTAGGGACGTCGTCCCCAGGTCGTCCCCGTTGAGCGGACACATGGAGGACATTCTGCTGCGGTATTTCGACCAGGGCGAGATCGACGACCACTTCGCTGCGGCGCTCAGAGGTGACGTCTCCTCCTCGGGATTGTTGTTCTTTTGATGGATGGACTTCATCTAGCTTTGCTCTGTCATATCATCTTGGCTGTCATGTTTAGATGGAATTCACTGGCGCTAGGCTCGCTGCAACACATTACCTAATTAACTGCTGCGGTATCGAGTGAAAATGAATTGTCTGAACGTTTTTCGGTGCGGTTTTTTTCGTGCCGTTGCGAGCCTGGTGATGGATGGCCGTGTTTTTCGCGCGTCCAAAGCGTGCGTCAGTTGACGGCGAGCTGCGTCTGATCTCCGCCGAATCAATCATCCAATCGCCTGGTCGTGAATCGGCAAACCGTTTACGGGCGCATGAAAGAGAAACCACAAAAGAAATGTCAACCATTCAGCCTCGAATTGGCAGCAGCGCACGAGCAAAACTTTTCACATCATCGGTCGGAAGTTTAGGAGATCGACTGACGGACCCCTTTCTTTGCACTATACGACAACTCAGAGCACCAAACACGCCGACTTCGCCATCGATTTGGAGCCTGTGGAGTTTCTTGGCCCAATCCCGACACATGGAATGGCTGCACATGGCAATCTCCAATGGCATCAATATCTGGCTGTTCTTTATACGCAAATGAAAGTACTTTGAGCAAAACGCGCCACAACCGCAGTTACCATTATAAACACCATTTCACGTTGAGAAGGAGGGTGGATTTGCATCTTCCTCGAGGACCCACTGCTGCTAGACACCAGCCTAGAGTTCCAAAACTGCCCATAGAGCCTTTTGTCCGACTCAAGACATGGCTTGTGAGTGTTGAAACTCTTAGCTCGTGTCTAGCAGCAGTGGGTCCTCGAGGAAGGCGCAAATCCACTCTCATTCTCAACGTGAAACGGACATTAGTCGCTCATTTTCCTCCAACATATAAACACATTTTATTTGAAACTATTAAAAAGTCACATAGCAACCTCCCCCTAACCCTCCGTGTTGTACGCCCTTGCATTGGTTGCTTTAGTTGTAGGTACTAAATTGTAAGTTGTAACCCCCTGAGTGCCCCTTGCCCTTGCCTATAACCCATGCCAATATAATGACATGTCGACGGCGTCGCTGCAGGCACCAGCTCCAGCCAGGAGCGCGGCGAGGATGGCGAGGAGGACTCGTGGACCGTGTGGGGTCGCATCTCGAACGACTGGGACGCCCACTGGAAGAAGCGGCCGGCGTTCGTGCGCGAGCTGGTGCGCAAAGGGGTGCCGCACCACTTCCGCGGCATCGTCTGGCAGCTGCTGTGCGGCGCGCACGACTCCCCCGTCAAACGGCAGTACGCCGAGTACATCAAGGCCACCTCGGCCTGTGAGAAGGTCAGTGCAGACTCGCACTCAGCCATGCACTTAATCGCGTCACTTTGATCTCTCTCGATAAGGGGGGGGGGGGGGGGGGGCATTGATAGCAGGGTTCAATTCGGACTTTTGTACTCCATTTCTCGTCAAGACGGAGAGTGGATTTGCATCTTCCTCGAGGACCCACTGCTGCTAGACACGAGCTAAGAGTCCCAAAACAGCCCGCATGAGCTTTTTGTCCGACTCAAGACATGGCTTGTGAGTTTTGAAACTCTTGGCTCGTGTCTAGCAGCAGTGGGTCCTCGAGGAAGATGCAAATCCACTCTCCTTCTCAACGTGAAATGGAGTTTAGTACCAAACATTTCGGGAAGTGTTTGTGATGTGAAAGTTTCCCAGCCCACTCTTGTCGAAACGCCCTCAGTGTCAGTGTCCACTATCCCATGGCCTGGAGCGGCTGTGTTGACTGTTACCATAGGCGTGGGCGGGGTCAATGGTTGGATACGGCAGAGTACAGGAAAGACCAAAATGATGGCCACGAAAAGCACATCGTTTTCCATGCCCGTGACCTTGAAAGCAAGTGTTGTGACAAGGCATGGCAGCCATCGACAGCACACATTGCATTTCTATCCCAGCACACAACCAGGGCCTTCTGGGTGGAAATCTTCTCTATTTCTATCGTATGGAGTGAATGCTGCTAGGAGGCTGTGGAAAATGTCAGAGTTAAAAATTCTTGATTTGAATCTTGCTCAAGTTCAAAGCCACCTAGAGACATTTTTGCCACAGTTGCAATTCGAAACAAATCCATTCAGAGGGCGCTGGCAAGTGGCAAGGTTCCTTCTTGTAAAAATGAACGCATTTCTTGAAGAGACAATTGTAATGTAAATTAATCAGTACTCATAATCACAATAAATAAATAGTCCCTAGATTTTCATTTCGCTTGTATTCAGGATAAAGGTAACTTCATATTTCTACATCCATTGCAATAAGATGTTGAACAACGAAACTCGAGAGGTACAAATATAATCTAATATAGCATGAATAGAATAGCTTGCCTATGGCAGCTTCGTCAGTAGACACCAACACAACAGCCCTAAATTATGCGGTAGAAAGGAAGAATTAATTGTCCCTGACAACCAGCAAATGGATGAAAAATGGAAATGGAAATGGAAATGGAATGGATGAAAACCAGCATCTGCCTGGGACCCATTGCACTTTGCCAACCACCAAATCACGCCTAATTACATTTTATTTATTTTATCTTTTTTATTTCAAATAATTTATCTACGTACGATATTTGTTATTTTTGTGTAGTGCATTTTTCGAGCAATTGGTTAGTTGATCACAATAAGCGGCCCCCCCCCCCCCCCCCACCCATCATCAAACCCCTTCTGAATCCTTAAACGTTCTGACTTTTTTGCTTTAATCTGCCATTAGTGTGTATTGTAGGGGTCAGAAAATGCGAGTGGGAGCTGCCAAATTCGGTAAATTCGGTAAATTAAAATCATTAAAATCATAAATTAGAGGGGTGGGGAGGGGGGGGGGGGGGGGCATTGCGCTATTTTCAGCAAGGTGCCGTTTCGGCCCGTTATGGCCCTGAGTGTACGGGAAAAATGTCCCTGTTTTTGAGTTCGAAAATGTGGTCACCCTCCACCAAGCGACCACCAAACGTAGTCCCGCCCATCCACTTGGCATTCGGTCACCACCGCGCAATCCGTCTCACCCGTACCCGGTTGTTCCCGGCTGTTGTCCAGGTGATCCGACGGGACATAGCCCGGACCTACCCGGAGCACGACTTCTTCAAGGAGAAGGACGGCCTCGGCCAGGAGAGCCTTTTCCACGTGATGAAGGCGTACTCCCTGCACGACCGCGAAGTCGGCTACTGCCAGGGGTCCGGCTTCATCGTCGGACTGCTGCTCATGCAGGTGCGCCAAACGTGGTGCCACACTGACTTGGCGTTGTCGTCGTTCACAATGGAATCTCATGACAATGGAGTTAGTTCACGTATAATACGATTGCAAATAGGAGCGGTTTGACTAAATTTCTTCGTTAACTTCACAATGCTTGCGATTAATAGTCACCTGGACGCAGCGGATCAGTAAAAAGGTAGGATTTCAACGATTAAAATATCGAGCTGGGATGCAATGTGCTACTCAATCTTGCCAGCCAAATGCAATCTGTTTTTTCAATAATTCACCTAAAAAAGACACTTTCAAATCGCTGTAAGAATGTCGCCTCTGGATGTAATCCAACATTATGAACATATATAAACATGAGATGACATAACATATATAAACATGAGATGACATAACATATATAAAACATGACATGACATAACATATATAAACATGACATGACATAACATATATAAACATGACATGACATAACATATATAAAACATGACATGGAATTAGAGAGTGGCCATCTCTGCGTATGGGCGCCATGTTTTTACCAACTTGAACCATTCAACAGCCCTTTCAGCAGTAGTTGATACGTTACGAACTTACCTCACCATGTACATAATACGTAGATATGCAAAGGAATACGAGAAACTCATATAGAAAACTGCCACGTGCTTCGTTATCAACTTGGTAAAAACATGGCGTCCGTTTAGCACGGGATTTGAACAGCCAATAGAAAAGTGTCATCGTGTTGGCCACTCTCTAACCCTATATAGGATCTCCGGAATAGTCTAATAATGTGGAGCATTATATTCAAAGCAAAGTTTCCTTCAGAGAGCTGTTTTATAAATCAGTAATTTAAAATCCCGGTCAGCATCGACCACAGCTGCCAAGCCCAGCCTATACTCTTTTTCACGCTAAGAACGCTAGTGTTGTTCTGCAGACTCCCGACGGTGCGCTGTCAATCATGCAATAGATTTAACGGTCCACGACCTAGACCTTTACTTGCAAACCCTTTAGCGGAACAATATGGGGCGGCCTGCGAATGTTATTTTATTTATTTATTATTATTAAAGTCTTGGGAATCCCAATGTTGTATACATGTCGTACAGACTATAAACTAAATCTAAAGTATAGATAGTCTTTGGTAATAATAATTAATAATATGATGAATCTTAATAAAAAGATGGACATAATAAGCATATAAAACCTCTGGCTCCTGCCTACCAACAGGGTATCTTTGACAGTAAAACACCGCTAGGGTTCTGAACGTGAAAATGAGCTTAGAGCTGGACAGATGGACATAATAAGCATATAAAACCTCTGGCTCCTGCCTACCAACAGGGTATCTTTGACAGTAAAACACCGCTAGCGTTCTGAACGTGAAAATGAGCTTAGAGCTGGACAGATGGACATAATAAGCATATAAAACCTCTGGCTCCTGCCTACCAACAGGGTATCTTTGACAGTAAAACACCGCTAGGGTTCTGAACGTGAAAATGAGCTTAGAGCTGGACAGATGGACATAATAAGCATATAAAACCTCTGGCTCCTGCCTACCAACAGGGTATCTTTGACAGTAAAACACCGCTAGGGTTCTGAACGTGAAAATGAGCTTAGAGCTGGACAGATGGACATATTAGCTGCGAGTGAGTGGCCAATCCCGGCGTTTGTCCTTAGATGCCGGAGGAGGAGGCGTTTGCGGTGCTGGTGAAGCTGATGCAGGAGTACCGGATGCGGGACATGTTCAAGCCGACGATGGCCGAGCTGGGGCTGTGCATGTACCAGCTGGAGAGTCTGGTGCAGGAGCTGATTCCCGACCTGCACGTGCACTTCCTGTCGCAGAGCTTCCACACCAGCATGTACGCCAGCGGCTGGTTCCTCACGCTCTTCACCACCGCGCTGCCGCTGCCGGTCGCCTGTCGGTGAGTCGCCGACGAGGAACCCGGGTCTAAGGAACCCGGGTCTAAGGAACCCGGGTCTAAGGAACCCGGGTCTAAGGAACCCGGGTCTAAGGAACCCGGGTCTAAGGAACCCGGGTCTAAGGAACCCGGGTCTAAGAAACCCGGGTCTAAGGAACCCGGGTCTAAGGAACCCGGGTCTAAGGAACCCGAGTCTTAGAAACCCGGGTCTAAGGAACCCGGGTCTAAGGAACCCGGGTCTAAGGAACCCGGGTCTAAGGAACCCGGGTCTAAGGAACCCGGGTCTAAGGAACCCGGGTCTAAGGAACCCGGGTCTAAGGAACCCGAGTCTTAGAAACCCGGGTCTAAGGAACCCGGGTCTAAGGAACCCGGGTCTAAGGAACCCGGGTCTAAGGAACCCGGGTCTAAGGAACCCGGGTCTAAGGAACCCGGGTCTAAGGAACCCGGGTCTAAGGAACCCGGGTCTAAGGAACCCGGGTCTAAGGAACCCGGGTCTAAGGAACCCGGGTCTAAGGAACCCGGGTCTAAGGAACCCGGGTCTAAGGAACCCGGGTCTAAGAAACCCGGGTCTAAGGAACCCGGGTCTAAGGAACCCGGGTCTAAGGAACCCGAGTCTTAGAAACCCGGGTCTAAGGAACCCGGGTCTAAGGAACCCGGGTCTAAGGAACCCGGGTCTAAGGAACCCGGGTCTAAGGAACCCGGGTCTAAGGAACCCGGGTCTAAGGAACCCGGGTCTAAGGAACCCGGGTCTAAGGAACCCGGGTCTAAGAAACCCGGGTCTAAGGAACCTGGGTCTAAGGAACCCGGGTCTAAGGTACCCGAGTCTTAGAAACCCGGGTCTAAGGAACCCGGGTCTAAGGAACCCGGGTCTAAGGAACCCGGGTCTAAGGAACCCGGGTCTAAGGAACCCGGGTCTAAGAAACCCGGGTCTAAGGAACCCGGGTCTAAGGAACCCGGGTCTAAGGAACCCGGGTCTAAGGAACCCGGGTCTAAGGAACCCGGGTCTAAGGAACCCGGGTCTTAGAAACCCGGGTCTAAGGAACCCGGGTCTAAGGAACCCGAGTCTTAGAAACCCGGGTCTAAGGAACCCGGGTCTAAGGAACCCGGGTCTAAGGAACCCGGGTCTTAGAAACCCGGGTCTAAGGAACCCGGGTCTGCCTAACCCGGGGCCTGGATTCACGAAACGGGGCTAAAAGTTTTTGGGGCTAAAATCAGAGTTAAATATTTTTTCAGCCAATCAATGTTTAGTGCATTTCTGTGGTTTTCACCCTGGCAATAACAAATTTACCTCCGGGGTTATGATAGCCGTGCCTCGTGAATCCAGGCGGTGGTCCTGTTTTTTTTCCGTGAAAGCGTCTTTAACGCCTCCTGAGCAATTTGACTTTCGACGCTTGCCACTAGAATTAATTTGAGTTCGCCACTTTTTGGGGGTCTCATATCATAGAGTACCATACCATAGATTCAAATGATTAGGTTTTTGTCATTTCCATTAAAACTTTATTTATCATTACAATTATTAACCATTTTACTCTTTACAAATCGTACAAGAGTCAAATGATACTTTACTTCAAAGTCCACTAGGCCGTGGTAATCTTAGGCACAAGACTGTATGTGAATTTTTGAGGTTTTTGAGTTGAATACATTTTCTTCACTGATTTATTCTCATCCTTCGGTTGCACTTAGAGCCTAGATAGAACCGTACCTAGATAGAACACGGCATCTACACACATACCGCGTTTTGTCTAAGTATATTGTGTTTGAAAACGAGGCAGTGCGCTGAGACCTAGCACAGGAATCCCTATGTGAACACACCGTGTTTTAACCAAGGAACTCCTATTAAAAGGCAAGTACATTTGCCTGGTTGAACCACATTTTTACGAAACGCGTTTGTCGCAATAACTCAGGTTCGATATTTTGCACATACCGCCAGTGGTGTAGTCGTAATTTTATTTTTGGGTATACGCTGAGTGACCAGACTATCATGGTACTACCTAGCGGGGGGGGGGGATGATTTACTTTTTAAATTTTTAGTTTGTAAGGTTTTAACCTGAAAGGCTTAGTAAGAATCCAAACCATGACCAATGACTAAAATAATACCACAGATAATACCACCCTTAAGTACCATACTGTATACTGTACGAGGCCTACTGCATCTGCTGTACTGTACACGCGGGATTGAAACTATGCAATTCGAGTTGCACTACGTTGCGTGCATTTTGGCGAGAGTAAGAACTGTCTTTGCGAAACACGTTTTAAAGTTTTGCAAATATTATTTATTGAGCGTATACTCTGAAATTGTTTTTCGGTATACGCTCGGTGTCGAAAAGTGTTTTTGGGTTTACGGCGTATACCCGTGTACACCCGTGTATACCCGTGTATACCCGCGTATACCCGTGTATACCCGTGTATACCCGTGTATACCCTCGTATACCCTCGACTACACCACTGCATACCGCGTACTTCCTTATTAGGGCAGCATAAGCCATCGATGTTTAACACTGGTCTGAGAATACTTATTTTATTGAGGTAAAACTATTTTACAACCGTTGGGAAAACGGGTGGTCTCTTTCCGGCGTCCAATAACCAGTTTGAAATGGTTTCTTTGCGAATTGCCTTGGTTTGTCCGACTCGTAACATACCAACTGAGCAAGAAGCAATCGTAAGCAAGAATCGGACTGCAATTGTCCAGACAGTGACCCATGTGCATGCGTGTACCTTGGTTGGATGGTGTTGGTTCCGAGAATGAAACGTGCTCGCAAGAACACAAGACCTTGTTCCAGACAAGACAAGTAGGATTGCAGTCACCCCCCGATAATTGTTAGTCCGTCCGCTGTTAAAGGGCAAACTCCATGTAACGCAAGCCAGCAACCAATCAGTCATGGAAAAAACTATTTCTAACTGCAATTTGAATGCTAAATAACAGTCTCACTGTTTGGGGGACATTGTGTAACATTTTCTAGTCACTTCTTCAACTGTTTGGTCCTACTTTAATTGAGTGGGAATATACTCGATTTTTCTCATCGTCTATAATCAGTCATAAAAGAAGGGTCCCCGCACATTGCAAACGGAAAGTCGATTGCGATTGAGTGCCAACTATGTACCTACTAAACCTAAGACCTAATGCATAAGTCATACTATTAAGAATGCTTTACACTTAACAAAAATAATATACCTACGACTAGTGATGTGGGTTTTCCGGAAAAATTCAATCTGGAAAATTTCCGTAAATTATCCCAACTGTTTTTCTTTGCTGCTATCAATGCAATGCGATGTGACGGCAAGGCCCCCATGACACAGAAATCTTGTGGAAAATGCACCAAGAGCTTGCCGAAAATTCTTGCCAAATTCAGTTGCCTGAGGAAACCGTCACTGGCTATGAAGTTAAGATGGTTTAGATGGAGGAGTATGTGGATGCTGGAAAAACAAACGTGTGGGTTGTGAATTGTTGAACATATATAGGTGTATACGGACAGTCCTTGTTGTGTGATGTTTTGGTAAAACAGCGCC
Source organism: Nemoura dubitans (assembly GCA_921293005.1). Lineage (NCBI taxonomy): Eukaryota > Metazoa > Arthropoda > Insecta > Plecoptera > Nemouridae > Nemoura > Nemoura dubitans. The sequence goes on from OV121074.1 coordinate 75,144,369, forward strand.
AACATGCGCTTGGAACTTTCTTCATCTTGGCAGTGGATAATTTCCACTTACCAGACTCATTTGTATTACAAGACTACCTTGCTTAGTGAGTCAGTAAAGCTATGCCAGTTAGTGAGGACTTATGTAGCCCATGGCTATGAAGTTTGAAGCCTGCTTGCCAAAAAATGCATCTAAAAAGATTTCCTTTAAACACGTTATGCGTAGTTTTCATCATGGAAGAAGACTACACGAAAAAAAAACAGACAAAACAAAGTATTTGAGAAGATGGAAATTTTCCGGAAAAATTGGTCGGAAATTTTCCCGGAAAGTTTCCATTTTTCCGAAATTTTCCATCGGAAATTTTCCGACCCACATCCCTACCTACGACTAAAACCTAGAGCATTATTAATTATTATAAATACTGTTGTATGTACGTAAGTTATTGTATCAATTATTATCTTTTCCACATCCCACACCCTTGCCATTATAAATACTGTTGTATGTACGTAAGTTATTGTATCAATTATTATCTTTTCCACATCCCACACCCTTGCCATTATAAATACTGTTGTATGTACGTAAGTTATTGTATCAATTATTATCTTTTCCACATCCCACACCCTTGCCATTATAAATACTGTTGTATGTACGTAAGTTATTGTATCAATTATTATCTTTTCCACATCCCACACCCTTGCCATTATAAATACTGTTGTATGTACGTAAGTTATTGTATCAATTATTATCTTTTCCACATCCCACACCCTTGCCATTTAAGGGTCACGGGCCTGTAAACATTTTATGTGCCGCGTAAGTAAATAAATAAAAGGGGGAAGACGTATGCCATTAGTATTTGTTGGATGCCGTGCCGCCCACGTGAGCTAACGTGAGCCCGTTGTGCCTTCAGGATCATGGACGTGTTCCTCTCCGAGGGAATGGAGGTGATCTTCAAGGTGGCTCTGGCGCTGCTGACGCTGGGCAAGAGCGAGCTGCTCTGTCTCGACATGGAAGGCATGCTCAAGGTGGGTGCTGGCTTCACTCTGTCTCGACATGGAAGGCATGCTCAAGGTGGGTGCTGGCTTCACTCTGTCTGGACATGGAAGGCATGCTCAAGGTGGGTGCTGGCTTCACTCTGTCTCGACATGGAAGGCATGCTCAAGGTGGGTGCTGGCTTCACTCTGTCTGGACATGGAAGGCATGCTCAAGGTGGGTGCTGGCTTCACTCTGTCTCGACATGGAAGGCATGCTCAAGGTGGGTGCTGGCTTCACTCTGTCTGGACATGGAAGGCATGCTCAAGGTGGGTGCTGGCTTCACTCTGTCTCGACATGGAAGGCATGCTCCAGGTGGGTGCTGGCTTCACTCTGTCTGGACATGGAAGGCATGCTCAAGGTGGGTGCTGGCTTCACTCTGTCTCGACATGGAAGGCATGCTCAAGGTGGGTGCTGGCTTCACTCTGTCTCGACATGGAAGGCATGCTCCAGGTGGGTGCTGGCTTCACTCTGTCTGGACATGGAAGGCATGCTCAAGGTGGGTGCTGGCTTCACTCTGTCTGGACATGGAAGGCATGCTCAAGGTGGGTGCTGGCTTCACTCTGTCTGGACATGGAAGGCATGCTCAAGGTGGGTGCTGGCTTCACTCTGTCTCGACATGGAAGGCATGCTCCAGGTGGGTGCTGGCTTCACTCTGTCTCGACATGGAAGGCATGCTCAAGGTGGGTGCTGGCTTCACTCTGTCTCGACATGGAAGGCATGCTCCAGGTGGGTGCTGGCTTCACTCTGTCTCGACATGGAAGGCATGCTCAAGGTGGGTGCTGGCTTCACTCTGTCTCGACATGGAAGGCATGCTCCAGGTGGGTGCTGGCTTCACTCTGTCTGGACATGGAAGGCATGCTCAAGGTGGGTGCTGGCTTCACTCTGTCTCGACATGGAAGGCATGCTCAAGGTGGGTGCTGGCTTCACTCTGTCTGGACATGGAAGGCATGCTCAAGGTGGGTGCTGGCTTCACTCTGTCTCGACATGGAAGGCATGCTCAAGGTGGGTGCTGGCTTCACTCTGTCTCGACATGGAAGGCATGCTCAAGGTGGGTGCTGGCTTCACTCTGTCTGGACATGGAAGGCATGCTCAAGGTGGGTGCTGGCTTCACTCTGTCTCGACATGGAAGGCATGCTCAAGGTGGGTGCTGGCTTCACTCTGTCTGGACATGGAAGGCATGCTCAAGGTGGGTGCTGGCTTCACTCTGTCTCGACATGGAAGGCATGCTCAAGGTGGGTGCTGGCTTCACTCTGTCTCGACATGGAAGGCATGCTCAAGGTGGGTGCTGGCTTCACTCTGTCTCGACATGGAAGGCATGCTCAAGGTGGGTGCTGGCTTCACTCTGTCTGGACATGGAAGGCATGCTCAAGGTGGGTGCTGGCTTCACTCTGTCTCGACATGGAAGGCATGCTCCAGGTGGGTGCTGGCTTCACTCTGTCTCGACATGGAAGGCATGCTCAAGGTGGGTGCTAGCTTCACTCTGTCTGGACATGGAAGGTGGGTGCTGGCTTCACTCTGTCTCGACATGGAAGGCATACTCAAGGTGGGTGCTGGCTTCACTCTGTCTGGACATGGAAGGCATGCTCAAGGTGGGTGCTGGCTTCACTCTGTCTCGACATGGAAGGCATGCTCAAGGTGGGTGCTGGCTTCACTCTGTCTGGACATGGAAGGCATGCTCAAGGTGGGTGCTGGCTTCACTCTGTCTCGACATGGAAGGCATGCTCAAGGTGGGTGCTGGCTTCACTCTGTCTCGACATGGAAGGCATGCTCCAGGTGGGTGCTGGCTTCACTCTGTCTGGACATGGAAGGCATGCTCAAGGTGGGTGCTGGCTTCACTCTGTCTCGACATGGAAGGCATGCTCAAGGTGGGTGCTGGCTTCACTCTGTCTGGACATGGAAGGCATGCTCAAGGTGGGTGCTGGCTTCACTCTGTCTCGACATGGAAGGCATGCTCAAGGTGGGTGCTGGCTTCACTCTGTCTCGACATGGAAGGCATGCTCAAGGTGGGTGCTGGCTTCACTCTGTCTCGACATGGAAGGCATGCTCAAGGTGGGTGCTGGCTTCACTCTGTCTGGACATGGAAGGCATGCTCAAGGTGGGTGCTGGCTTCACTCTGTCTCGACATGGAAGGCATGCTCCAGGTGGGTGCTGGCTTCACTCTGTCTCGACATGGAAGGCATGCTCAAGGTGGGTGCTGGCTTCACTCTGTCTCGACATGGAAGGCATGCTCAAGGTGGGTGCTGGCTTCACTCTGTCTCGACATGGAAGGCATGCTCAAGGTGGGTGCTGGCTTCACTCTGTCTCGACATGGAAGGCATGCTCAAGGTGGGTGCTGGCTTCACTCTGTCTGGACATGGAAGGCATGCTCAAGGTGGGTGCTGGCTTCACTCTGTCTCGACATGGAAGGCATGCTCAAGGTGGGTGCTGGCTTCACTCTGTCTGGACATGGAAGGCATGCTCAAGGTGGGTGCTGGCTTCACTCTGTCTCGACATGGAAGGCATGCTCAAGGTGGGTGCTGGCTTCACTCTGTCTCGACATGGAAGGCATGCTCAAGGTGGGTGCTGGCTTCACTCTGTCTCGACATGGAAGGCATGCTCAAGGTGGGTGCTGGCTTCACTCTGTCTGGACATGGAAGGCATGCTCAAGGTGGGTGCTGGCTTCACTCTGTCTCGACATGGAAGGCATGCTCCAGGTGGGTGCTGGCTTCACTCTGTCTCGACATGGAAGGCATGCTCAAGGTGGGTGCTGGCTTCACTCTGTCTGGACATGGAAGGCATGCTCAAGGTGGGTGCTGGCTTCACTCTGTCTCGACATGGAAGGCATGCTCAAGGTGGGTGCTGGCTTCACTCTGTCTGGACATGGAAGGCATGCTCAAGGTGGGTGCTGGCTTCACTCTGTCTCGACATGGAAGGCATGCTCCAGGTGGGTGCTGGCTTCACTCTGTCTCGACATGGAAGGCATGCTCAAGGTGGGTGCTGGCTTCACTCTGTCTGGACATGGAAGGCATGCTCAAGGTGGGTGCTGGCTTCACTCCACGCGTGTCCTGGGATTATACGTCACTTTAGGCAATCGAGCTGCTTCTACATCCCGTCTGCCCAGAGCTCAATTTACGCGGGGGCATTTTCGACTGGAGTCGGCCACTTCAGTTTTTTGCTGGCAAAAAAACATTCGGCCATGTTTCATATTCTATCTAATAATATTATATTTCATATTTGCATTATAGATGATTATATTCGACTGGAGCCTCAAATACTTCCTCATCAAAAATCCCTATTACTTGCTTGGTGAATACCTAAATAGTAATACTAATTAGTAATTGCCTATAGATAGCATATATTTATAAATTCAATCCAGGAACTCATCTGAAATTACCATCTAATTGACTTATTGTGAAAAGTTTAGATTTAGTTATAGGCTCATACAAGAACCGTGTACTTGTCAAATGCAAGGAATAAATACAAATAAATAAAATAGGTGCTTATAATTAACATATTAAATTAGCGACGTATTTAATAGGTACTAATCGGTAAATTGTATTAAATAATTCTATTGACAAATAACAAACAAACAATTTAATAGACGTGTTACTTTGAAGTCAAAAAACTACTGTGGCAGGTTTTGGTCGAAAATGCTCGCACGTAAATGCAGCATAAAAAGAAATCTAAAATAATCAGCACGTGCAGGTCTGTTTGCAGTGTAGGTACCTAGACACTGAATGCTTTCTGGTTTCTGACCAATCTCGTGGGCTAACGCTTGCGTTCCGGACGCAGTTCTTCCAGAAGGAGCTGCCGCCGATGGCCGAGGCGGACCCGGACAACATGATGACCATCGCGTACAGCATCAAGTTCAACGCCAAGCGGCTGAAGAAGCTGGAGAAGGAGTACACGGTGATGAAGACCAAGGAGCAGGAGGAGATGGTGGAGCTCAGGGTGAGTGGTGCACTGAAGTCAGGAAAGCACTCGAAGGTCTCTGCCCTGTCCGCGCTCCTTGCTTGTGTCTGGCCCGCACGACAATTGCTCTCGTGCTCCGATTGGGTGCCATTTTCAGAGCACCTGTCGCTGGCAACAACTTATCCGGTCTCACTCTTGGTCTCAACTCTTCGACAATGTCGATTGGACCCAGTTTTCGAACTAATCAAACTTTGCGAAAATGTTATTCTAAAATAAACTCTTTCATACTGGGATTTGAATGCTAATAAAAGTCTCACTGGTTTCCAGACATTTCGTAACATATGCTAATGCTAGTGACTTTTTCAAGGGAGATAGGCTGACCGCTCGACTTCCCAGTTGGAAATAGTTCCTAAAATTAGTTTCTAATTCATACAAATTAGGAAATATTAATAATATCCTATTAATAGGATTATTAATTAATACAAAGATAGGATATAGTAGTAGTTATGAGTCTAAGAAATTTAAAATGTTATTTTCGGATGGTTTGCTAATGCTGTAGAGCTCACAGTTCCGGAAATTCTTTTACCATACTTTGCAGAGCCGTAGAGTATGCTGAAGTTTAGCATCTCTGAAAGTTTTACGTCTGCGTGACTTTTTATTATCTTTTTATTAGGATTTTTTCCCCTCTTTTTAGTACAATTTTGCCATTTTCATACGAAATTCAATCAATCCCGTTTTGAATGAAGATTTCCTTGGCCCATTATAGAAGAAATTAGTAATTTTCACATGACCTACTATTAACGACCCTCGACTTATTCACCTTTTTATCTGCTACAAAATGCTATGCTCATCGACAATGCTACACAAATCGCGTTAGCAAAGCCAAGTACCTAGTTTAATTAAAACTACTCATGTCTACTAGATTTCCTATCACGTTTTTGACGTTAATCACGTTTTTATTTCGTTGTCAGGTTTTAATATCGTTATCACGTTGTTAACGTCAGTCGAGCCATCACTCTTGATAAAGCAACTAGCATACATGTTACAAAACTTTGGGACACCAGTGAGACTTTTGATTAGCATTCAAATCCCAGTGTGAAATATTAAATTTCCTAGACTCATATCAACTACATCCTCTCTTTAGCACTAGCTTTCAAAAAAGCTATTTCATTGGGATTTTGGATGGTTTTTAAAATGAAGGTAGGTAAAATTTAATTTTTTTGGATTATTAAATTGGACTTTGACAAGACCATTAGAATCTAGGGAGCCTAGATTAAAACACAACCATTGGTTCTTTTGTTCACGTTGTTAACGTCAGTCAAGCTTTCACCCTTGATAAAGTAGCTAGCATATTATGATACAAAACGTCAGGAAACCAGTGAGACTTTTGTTTAGCATTCAAATCCCCGACTGGAACAGTTAGTTCCAATGTAAGTATTCATTTTATTATATATGTTTTTCTTTTTCTTTCAACATGGGTACAAATAACATAGGTAGTAATCATGATATTAATGATATTAATCAACTCAATAATCAACAATTAGCCAGAGATGAGTATGCGGTGTTGCTTGCCGAGACTGCGACGGTAAGTTGCAACAGGTGGCTGAAGGTGTTTGTGTCTTTCAGCGGCTGCGCACGGAGAACCGCAGACTGCGACGGTAAGTTGCAACAGGTGGCTGAAGGTGTTTGTGTCTTTCAGCGGCTGCGCACGGAGAACCGCAGACTGCGACGGTAAGTTGCAACAGGTGGCTGAAGGTGTTTGTGTCTTTCAGCGGCTGCGCACGGAGAACCGCCTGCTGCGGCACCGCGTTGAGCTGCTGGAGGCGGAGTCTAGCGAGCTGGCCGACCGATTGGTGCGCGGCCAAGTGTCTCGTGCCGAGGAGGAGGAGACGACCTTCGTGGTGCAGCGCGAGTTGGCGGCCCTGCGCCACTCGTACCTGGAGACGACGCACCAACTGGAGGCCGCCCACGAGGAGATCCGGAACATATCGCTCGTCATGGAGGAGTCGGTAGGTGCTGTCCCCGACGGACTTCTCACGCTATTCGCTTTCGTTACGTCTGTCAAGACTTAAGTGGGAAGCAAACGGTTGTCGTTTTGGTCGATTTTCGCATACATTTCACATTCATAGGGAACGTCTGTTGGCTACAAATTATTTTAAAAAAATTGGAAAAAAAATACACGTGTTGTTAAAGAGCTGCTGATTGGCGGATACTGTTTTTTTTCGTCGTTTTTTTTAAACTTGCAGCTGGAGGAATTTTTTTTAAGTGCCTAAAATGGCCTAAAATGGCACTTTTAGAAAATTCCCCCAGCTGCAAGTTAAAAAAAAAAACGACGAAAAAAAATAGTTACCGCCATTCAGCAGCTCTTTAATAACACTTGTATTTTTTTTCAAAATTTTTGTAATTAATTTGTTGCCAGGAGACGTTCCCTATGAATGTGAAATTTATGCGAAAATCGACCAAAACGACAACCGTTTACTTCTCTCTTAATAGAGCTGTGAACTCGGGCCGTTTCCTTCACCTCGTTCGGGATTCACTTTCCAGGCCACACCTTTGGTCGGATCCCGATGAAACCTAAATTTTCAGAATCTTCACACTCCTGGCAACCAATTGGACCATTTTCATTTCGCAAGATTCACTCGTCAATTACTTACAAGCGTTTTAAGACAACCCTGTTTTGCCGGTTCATTGAAAGATGTCAATTCCAGCCAAGAATTTACCTCTTACCGTACACACTTTCCAGGCCACACCCGTTATCTGATCGCAACGAAACAAATATCTACGGAATCCTCACACTTTTGGCAACCAATTGACTATCTCAGAACCTCGAAATATCTCCTGGAAATCCAAGAAAATGATACATTTAATGTACCTCAACAACCATCAATGAACGGCCCTAAACTTTCCCCATCTTTCTGCTGAAAACTTTCCGCACTGCCATCCCTAGTCAGTGCACTTGCCTGCTTTGTCTTGTTGCACTTTGCCTTCAATCCGCGGAAAGAACATGTGCCTCAGTGAGGGCCGCCATCTTGGTGATGCTTGCACAATAGGCATGCAAAGTGACCGCTACTGCAGTGGAAAGAACGTTCTCTCACGGGACAGAGTGCACCTACGAGACATCTTACCCTTGGATAGAGCGTACCAAGATTGTCCATGACTGCGCTTTAAGTGGCCGACCGTGCACCTACGAGACATCTTACCCTTGGATAGAGCGTACCAAGATTGTCCATGACTGCGCTTTAAGTGGCCGACCGTGCACCTACGAGACATCTTACCCTTGGATAGAGCGTACCAAGATTGTCCATGACTGCGCTTTAAGTGGCCGACCGTGCACCTACGAGACATCTTACCCTTGGATAGAGCGTACCAAGATTGTCCATGACTGCGCTTTAAGTGGCCGACCGTGCACCTACGAGACATCTTACCCTTGGATAGAGCGTACCAAGATTGTCCATGACTGCGCTTTAAGTGGCCGACCGTGTACCTACCCCTTTACCGAAGGACTTGTCTAACCAATCACATGGAAACCTTCCGTTTCACTCTCTCTGCCTCAGTGTCATGCTTTGGCATGTGCCATACCTGCCTAGCATCAATGTTGGTGGATAAAATGTGTGATGTACCTATTAGATTTCGAGCTTGCCAAGCTGGTTGCATGTCCCGGCTAGCAGCGACCAAAGACCTGGCGTTCCACCGTCCAGGGGGGCTGTCACGTAACTTTGTGGTTTCAAAACGATTCGTTTTCAATATCACTGCCGTCGCGATTTTACCCGGGGGGCAGCGATTTGAAACCGAACGAATCAAAGCCACGTGGTCGCTGTGGTCTCATATTCCGTCTAACTTTTCCCCAAGTCAGATGACAAGAAATGAGAGTGACAACGCCAAGGCCGCCTATGTTATCACATTGGAACAAATTAAGGTTCTCGCTCTCATCTCATTTCATCTCACACCTGGGGCCTGGAGTCACCAAGCAGGGTTATCATAACCCTGGGGGTATATTTGTTATTACCTTCGATGGTGATGACCACAAAAATTCACTAAACATTGCATATGTGACGGGCTGAAAAATTATTTAACCCCGATTTTTTAGCCCATTGAAGCATTTCAACCCCGTCCGTGAATCGAGGCCCTGGAAAGTTAGAAGATCGCTGCCCCGATGCTCTTTGTCCCCGGGGGGCAATCACGCAACTTTGTGATATTGAAAACCATTCGTTTTCAATATCACTGCCCCCTATGGTTTAACACGGGGGGCAGTGCTTTGAAATCGAGTGATTTCGAGCCAAATCGAACGCAACAAGTCGCACAATCGCCCCCCCCCCCCCCCCCCCCCCGTTCGCCCCCCCGTTCGCCCCCGATGCTGATAGTGTCCGTGGCCACTTGTCGCACCCAGAGCTCGTGCCGGCAGTCGTCGCTGGAGGAGGTGACGGCCAAGCGCGAGCAGCTGCAGCAGCGCGAGGACCTGGTCGAGTGTCTGCAGGCCGAGCTGGTCAAGGTGCGGCTGCGCGAGGCCGAGAAAGACGCGCTCGTCCGCGACCTGCGTTCGCGCATCCAGGAGCTCGAGGCGGTGAGGCACTTACACCTCGTACTAATACTAATAGGCACTAATAGGCTCACAACTACCTACTAGGGCTGGGTCCGAAATCTGTTTCGTTATTGCTAATACCTCGTTCTAATACTAATAGGTACTAATAGGCTCACAACTACCTACTAGGGCTGGGTCCGAAATCTGTTTCGTTATTGCTAATACCTCGTACTAATACTAATAGGTACTAATAGGCTCACAACTACCTACTAGGGCTGGGTCCGAAATCTGTTTCGTTATTGCTAATACCTCGTACTAATACTAATAGGTACTAATAGGCTCACAACTACCTACTAGGGCTGGGTCCGAAATCTGTTTCGTTATTGCTAATACCTCGTACTAATACTAATAGGTACTAATAGGCTCACAACTACCTACTAGGGCTGGGTCCGAAATCTGTTTCGTTATTGCTAATACCTCGTACTAATACTAATAGGTACTAATAGGCTCACAACTACCTACTAGGGCTGGGTCCGAAATCTGTTTCGTTATTGCTAATACCTCGTTCCCACTGCAGACTTGATCGAGATATCGACTCTCTACGCCGTCAAAGATATGGCGTTGATTGGGTTTCCACGACGCAGTTAGCTATTTGATCGTGATGAAATCATTCGGGAATCGTCGTGAACGCTCGGAAGAGTTTGTGATTGTTTCGAAATCCGCCACCGGAAACGTTGCGACATTAACCTGTGGGCGTGTTCCGTGCGCTACGAGCTCGGCGATAAAGTGAGGTTAGATTCGTCGCGATTTCCGGTTGTGTTCGTTTCCCGAGCACATTCCGAACTTGTCCGAATGACTTGATCACGATCATGTAAGGATACAAGTGTGTGAACACCAACTGACTTTTGAAACCCAATCAGCGCCATGTTTGATCGAGTCGAGGACTTGATCACGATCAACTCGTGCAGTGTGAACGATGTATTATCGGCTTGCGTACGGAATAGAGGACTTAGCGGTCGCGGCTTTGGCCGATTTACGCATCTAGATTCAATTCAACGTTATAATGGTACTTCTCGTGGCTACAAAAATATTACCAGGCAGTCCTTCGTTTTCTTCTTTAGATTCACTGCAATTAATTTGAGTTTGCCACTTTTTGGGGATCTCATACCGTAGAATACCATACCGTAGAATCAAATGATTAAGTTTTTGTCATTACTGTTATAAAATGTATTTGTCATTACAATTATTAACCATTTTACTCTGTACAAATCGTAAAAGAGTCTAATGATACTGTACTTCGAAGTCCACCAGGCCGTGGTAATCTTAGGCTAATGGCTGAATTCCACCAGGAACCTGTCGATCCATGGCCCTCTAAATGGTTTTGTTCCATTCGGTGGTGATGGTAGCTTTGCGGTAAGAAGGCCATGGATCAGCAGGTTGCAACCCTGGTGGAATATGGCCTTAACACGATTGTAGGCATCTCCTCCATCGCACAATGCACTCTGATAACGAATGTATTCATGAATAAAATCTTTGTGCCCGCCAATGAAACCCGATTCCAACAGCATCGACGTAAACGGACCACATTTTCCTGTTTTGCTAACGTAGAAAAAGTATTCTCTACGGCGAATACTCAGCGGAATCTGGCCGGTTGTGCCGGCATCTCCGTTGTCCGATGCCTCGAACTTCATTGTGCCGGCATCTCCGTTGTCCGATGCCTCGAACTTCATTGTGCCGGCATCTCCGTTGTCCGATGCCTCGAACTTCAATGTGCCGGCATCTCCGTTGTCCGATGCCTCGAACTTCATTGTGCCGGCATCTCCGTTGTCCGATGCCTCGAACTTCATTGTGCCGGCATCTCCGTTGTCCGATGCCTCGAACTTCATTGTGCCGGCATCTCCGTTGTCCGATGCCTCGAACTTCATTGTGCCGGCATCTCCGTTGTCCGATGTCTCGAACTTCGTTGTGCCGGCATCTCCGTTGTCCGATGCCTCGAACTTCATTGTGCCGGCATCTCCGTTGTCCGATGCCTCGAACTTCAATGTGCCGGCATCTCCGTTGTCCGATGTCTCGAACTTCAATGTGCCGGCATCTCCGTTGTCCGATGTCTCGAACTTCAATGTGCCGGCATCTCCGTTGTCTGATGCCTCGAACTTCAATGTGCCGGCATCTCCGTTGTCCGATGCCTCGAACTTCAATGTGCCGGCATCTCCGTTGTCCGATGCCTCGAACTTCAATGTGCTGGCATCTCCGTTGTCCGATGTCTCGAACTTCAATGTGCCGGCATCTCCGTTGTCCGATGCCTCGAACTCCGTTGTCCGATGCCTCGAAGTCGATGGCTCTCGGTTGCAGGACAAGAAGACTCTGCGCGAGACCACGCCGGACAACTCGGTGGCCCACCTCCAGGAGGAGCTGATAGCTGTGAAGCTGCGCGAGGCGGAAGCCAATCTGTCCATCAAGGACCTGAGGCAGAGAGTGGGTGAAATCAGCGCCAAGTGGCAGAAGCATCTACAGGTGGGTGAAATCAGCGCCAAGTGGCAGAAGCATCTACAGGTGGGTGACATCAGCGCCAAGTGGCAGAAGCATCTACAGGTGGGTGAAATCAGCGCCAAGTGGCAGAAGCATCTACAGGTGGGTGAAATCAGCGCCAAGTGGCAGAAGCATCTACAGGTGGGTGAAATCAGCGCCAAGTGGCAGAAGCATCTACAGGTGGGTGACATCAGCCTACTTGCTTGGCATAAAGCATGCATCTACAGGTGGGTGACATCAGCCTACTTGCTTGGCATAAAGCATGCATCTACAGGTGGGTGACATCAGCCTACTTGCTTGGCATAAAGCATGCATCTACAGGTGGGTGACATCAGCCTACTTGCTTGGCATAAAGCATGCATCTACAGGTGGGTGACATCAGCCTACTTGCTTGGCATAAAGCATGCATCTACAGGTGGGTGACATCAGCCTACTTGCTTGGCATAAAGCATGCATCTACAGGTGGGTGGTCAGCCTACTTGCTTGGCATAAAGCATGCATCTACAGGTGGGTGACATCAGCCTACTTGCTTGGCATAAAGCATGCATCTACAGGTGGGTGGTCAGCCTACTTGCTTGGCATAAAGCATGCATCTACAGGTGGGTGGTCAGCCTACTTGCTTGGCATAAAGCATGCATTTACAGGTGGGTGACATCAGCCTACTTGCTTGGCATAAAGCATGCATCTACAGGTGGGTGACATCAGCCTACTTGCTTGGCATAAAGCATGCATCTACAGGTGGGTGACATCAGCCTACTTGCTTGGCATAAAGCATGCTTCTACAGGTGGGTGGTCAGCCTACTTGCTTGGCATAAAGCATGCATCTACAGGTGGGTGGTCAGCCTACTTGCTTGGCATAAAGCATGCATCTACAGGTGGGTGACATCAGCCTACTTGCTTGGCATAAAGCATGCATCTACAGGTGGGTGACATCAGCCTACTTGCTTGGCATAAAGCATGCATCTACAGGTGGGTGGTCAGCCTACTTGCTTGGCATAAAGCATGCATCTACAGGTGGGTGACATCAGCCTACTTGCTTGGCATAAAGCATGCATCTACAGGTGGGTGACATCAGCCTACTTGCTTGGCATAAAGCATGCATCTACAGGTGGGTGACATCAGCCTACTTGCTTGGCATAAAGCATGCATCTACAGGTGGGTGACATCAGCCTACTTGCTTGGCATAAAGCATGCATCTACAGGTGGGTGGTCAGCCTACTTGCTTGGCATAAAGCATGCATCTACAGGTGGGTGACATCAGCCTACTTGCTTGGCATAAAGCATGCATCTACAGGTGGGTGGTCAGCCTACTTGCTTGGCATAAAGCATGCATCTACAGGTGGGTGGTCAGCCTACTTGCTTGGCATAAAGCATGCATCTACAGGTGGGTGACATCAGCCTACTTGCTTGGCATAAAGCATGCATCTACAGGTGGGTGGTCAGCCTACTTGCTTGGCATAAAGCATGCATCTACAGGTGGGTGACATCAGCCTACTTGCTTGGCATAAAGCATGCATCTACAGGTGGGTGACATCAGCCTACTTGCTTGGCATAAAGCATGCATCTACAGGTGGGTGACATCAGCCTACTTGCTTGGCAAAAAGCGTCGAAACAATTGGCGCAGCAAGCCTCCTAAGTGCGGATTCTTCACGGTGACTTGCGCAAAGTTTGGAATACGTCGAACGATTTGTTCCGAAACGGGGAAACATTTAAACAAAAAATCTTTAATAAAGCTGCTCGTGCCATTGAAATTCAAGGACTGGCTTTTAAAATCGCATTCAGCAACGTTCCCGACCGATAAGTGGCGTTTTATTGATAATGGCTGACGGGCTGTTTCACCAACGTCGATTTAATATCCCCTAAACGGTCGTTTAAGACCGATTTTGACTGGCGTATTCGTTTTCTTTACAAAACTCAGTTCTTCAATAATTCAAATGGAGAATTTGGTGTTCACTCGAAGAAAAATGCAAATTCGACTTTTAGTTCCGTGATGATAACATAAAGGAATATTTGGTGACCTGAAAACACTCACGTGTTGTGTCTGGAACTACTTTCTTTCACCACTAAACACAGTTTAAATGCTTATTCCCCAACCTTGGGGGCTCAAATAATGGACGATGGTTTAGCCAGGAAATTGATAATGACATTAACAAAATAAAATATGTTTCACCTGTCAAAACAATGCCTTCTAGAATCACTGCCACTGTAAAATCAAAATTCAAGTATTTTTTTGTGGCCTGTCTCAAATTTCTGCTTTGAACTTTTCAAAAAGTCAGTAAATTAGTGAATTTCAAGGCACCGGCTAAATTGGCCTTAAACGCCCGTTTAAGTTAAACGTGGTGAAATAGGCCATTAGTAAGAAATTGTTAGTCCATTCGCCAGGAATCGTGACATCAAAACAGAGAGTTTTGTGTAGAACCAAGATGGAAAACTTCAAGCTCCGTTTCCAGCCGTTGAGGCACGGCGACCGAGTTTTGATGACTGTGGTTTGAGCTCCATGACCGTGATTGTTGATTGGCCGAAACGTAGCTGAGCTCGATGACGGTGATTGTTGATTGGCCGAAACGTAGCTGAGCTCCATGACCGTGATTGTTGATTGGCCGAAACATAGCTGAGCTCGATGACCGTGATTGTTGATTGGCCGAAACCTAGCTGAGCTCGATGACGGTGATTGTTGATTGGCCGAAACCTAGCTGAGCTCGATGACGGTGATTGTTGATTGGCCGAAACGTAGCTGAGCTCGATGACGGTGATTGTTGATTGGCCGAAACCTAGCTGAGCTCGATGACGGTGATTGTTGATTGGCCGAAACGTAGCTGAGCTCGATGACGGTGATTGTTGATTGGCCGAAACGTAGCTGAGCTCGATGACGGTGATTGTTGATTGGCCGAAACCTAGCTGAGCTCGATGACCGTGATTGTTGATTGGCCGAAACGTAGCTGAGCTCCATGACCGTGATTGTTGATTGGCCGAAACGTAGCTGAGCTCGATGACGGTGATTGTTGATTGGCCGAAACGTAGCTGAGCTCGATGACGGTGATTGTTGATTGGCCGAAACATAGCTGAGCTCCATGACCGTGATTGTTGATTGGCCGAAACGTAGCTGAGCTCCATGACCGTGATTGTTGATTGGCCGAAACATAGCTGAGCTCCATGACCGTGATTGTTGATTGGCCGAAACGTAGCTGAGCTCGATGACGGTGATTGTTGATTGGCTGATGGGCGCTGATTTGACGGTGTGTTTGCAGGAGCACCGCCAGGAGGCAGTGCCGGCCCCCGACAGCACCCCCAAGAAGCTGCTCTTCTGGGAGAGTCGCGGCAACGAAACCCAGCGCCTGGAGGAGGACCTGATGACCACGAGACTGCGCGAAATGGAGGTGGTCGCCGAACTCAAGGAGCTGCGTCTCAAGGTGAGAATAGGGCCGCTAGGCTCAAGTCTTGGTCTCGGCACAAATAGCTGGCGTGCCGTTAAAACACCACAATCATCGTCACCGTCAAGTCTCGGCCTCGGCACAAATAGCCTGGGAGCTGGCGTGCCGTTAAAACACCACAATCATCGTCCCCGTCAAGTCTCGGCCTCGGCACAAATAGCCTGGGAGCTGGCGTGCCGTTAAAACACCACAATCATCGTCGCCGTCAAGTCTCGGCCTCGGCACAAATAGCTGGCGTGCCGTTAAAACACCACAATCATCGTCACCGTCAAGTCTCGGCCTCGGCACAAATAGCCTGGGAGCTGGCGTGCCGTTAAAACACCACAATCATCGTCGCCGTCAAGTCTCGGCCTCGGCACAAATAGCCTGGGAGCTGGCGTGCCGTTAAAACACCACAATCATCGTCGCCGTCAAGTCTCGGCCTCGGCACAAATAGCCTGGGAGCTGGCGTGCCGTTAAAACACCACAATCATCGTCGCCGTCAAGTCTCGGCCTCGGCACAAATAGCCTGGGAGCTGGCGTGCCGTTAAAACACCACAATCATCGTCGCCGTCAAGTCTCGGCCTCGGCACAAATAGCCTGGGAGCTGGCGTGCCGTTAAAACACCACAATCATCGTCACCGTCAAGTCTCGGCCTCGGCACAAATAGCCTGGGAGCTGGCGTGCCGTTAAAACAACACAATCATCGTCGCCGTCAAGTCTCGGCCTCGGCACAAATAGCTGGCGTGCCGTTAAAACACCACAATCATCGTCGCCGTCAAGTCTCGGCCTCGGCACAAATAGCCTGGGAGCTGGCGTGCCGTTAAAACACCACAATCATCGTCGCCGTCAAGTCTCGGCCTCGGCACAAATAGCCTGGGAGCTGGCGTGCCGTTAAAACACCACAATCATCGTCGCCGTCAAGTCTCGCCCTCGGCACAAATAGCCTGGGAGCTGGCGTGCCGTTAAAACACCACAATCATCGTCGCCGTCAAGTCTCGGCCTCGGCACAAATAGCCTGGGAGCTGGCGTGCCGTTAAAACACCACAATCATCGTCGCCGTCAAGTCTCGGCCTCGGCACAAATAGCCTGGGAGCTGGCGTGCCGTTAAAACACCACAATCATCGTCGCCGTCAAGTCTCGGCCTCGGCACAAATAGCTGGCGTGCCGTTAAAACACCACAATCATCGTCGCCGTCAAGTCTCGGCCTCGGCACAAATAGCCTCGGAGCTGGCGTGCCGTTAAAACACCACAATCATCGTCCCCGTCAAGTCTCGGCCTCGGCACAAATAGCCTGGGAGCTGGCGTGCCGTTAAAACACCACAATCATCGTCGCCGTCAAGTCTCGGCCTCGGCACAAATAGCCTGGGAGCTGGCGTGCCGTTAAAACACCACAATCATCGTCGCCGTCAAGTCTCGGCCTCGGCACAAATAGCCTGGGAGCTGGCGTGCCGTTAAAACACCACAATCATCGTCGCCGTCAAGTCTCGGCCTCGGCACAAATAGCCTGGGAGCTGGCGTGCCGTTAAAACACCACAATCATCGTCGCCGTCAAGTCTCGGCCTCGGCACAAATAGCCTGGGAGCTGGCGTGCCGTTAAAACACCACAATCATCGTCACCGTCAAGTCTCGGCCTCGGCACAAATAGCCTGGGAGCTGGCGTGCCGTTAAAACACCTCAATCATCGTCGCCGTCAAGTCTCGGCCTCGGCACAAATAGCTGGCGTGCCGTTAAAACACCACAATCATCGTCGCCGTCAAGTCTCGGCCTCGGCACAAATAGCCTGGGAGCTGGCGTGCCGTTAAAACACCACAATCATCGTCGCCGTCAAGTCTCGGCCTCGGCACAAATAGCCTGGGAGCTGGCGTGCCGTTAACACACCACAATCATCGTCGCCGTCAAGTCTCGGCCTCGGCACAAATAGCCTGGGAGCTGGCGTGCCGTTAAAACACCACAATCATCGTCGCCGTCAAGTCTCGGCCTCGGCACAAATAGCGTGGGAGCTGGCGTGCCGTTAAAACACCACAATCATCGTCGCCGTCAAGTCTCGGCCTCGGCACAAATAGCCTGGGAGCTGGCGTGCCGTTAAAACACCACAATCATCGTCGCCGTCAAGTCTCGGCCTCGGCACAAATCGCCTGGGAGCTGGCGTGCCGTTAAAACACCACAATCATCGTCGCCGTCAAGTCTCGGCCTCGGCACAAATAGCCTGGGAGCTGGCGTGCCGTTTAAAACACCACAATCATCGTCGCCGTCAAGTCTCGGCCTCGGCACAAATAGCTGGCGTGCCGTTAAAACACCACAATCATCGTCGCCGTCAAGTCTCGGCCTCGGCACAAATAGCCTGGGAGCTGGCGTGCCGTTAAAACACCACAATCACCGTCGCCGTCAAGTCTCGGCCTCGGCACAAATAGCCTGGGAGCTGGCGTGCCGTTAAAACACCACAATCATCGTCGCCGTCAAGTCTCGGCCTCGGCACAAATAGCCTGGGAGCTGGCGTGCCGTTAAAACACCACAATCATCGTCGCCGTCAAGTCTCGGCCTCGGCACAAATAGCCTGGGAGCTGGCGTGCCGTTAAAACACCACAATCATCGTCGCCGTCAAGTCTCGGCCTCGGCACAAATAGCCTGGGAGCTGGCGTGCCGTTAAAACACCACAATCATCGTCGCCGTCAAGTCTCGGCCTCGGCACAAATAGCCTGGGAGCTGGCGTGCCGTTAAAACACCACAATCATCGTCGCCGTCAAGTCTCGGCCTCGGCACAAATAGCCTGGGAGCTGGCGTGCCGTTAAAACACCACAATCATCGTCACCGTCAAGTCTCGGCCTCGGCACAAATAGCCTGGGAGCTGGCGTGCCGTTAAAACACCTCAATCATCGTCGCCGTCAAGTCTCGGCCTCGGCACAAATAGCTGGCGTGCCGTTAAAACACCACAATCATCGTCGCCGTCAAGTCTCGGCCTCGGCACAAATAGCCTGGGAGCTGGCGTGCCGTTAAAACACCACAATCATCGTCGCCGTCAAGTCTCGGCCTCGGCACAAATAGCCTGGGAGCTGGCGTGCCGTTAAAACACCACAATCATCGTCGCCGTCAAGTCTCGGCCTCGGCACAAATAGCCTGGGAGCTGGCGTGCCGTTAAAACACCACAATCATCGTCGCCGTCAAGTCTCGGCCTCGGCACAAATAGCCTGGGAGCTGGCGTGCCGTTAAAACACCACAATCATCGTCGCCGTCAAGTCTCGGCCTCGGCACAAATAGCCTGGGAGCTGGCGTGCCGTTAAAACACCACAATCATCGTCGCCGTCAAGTCTCGGCCTCGGCACAAATAGCTGGCGTGCCGTTAAAACACCACAATCATCGTCGCCGTCAAGTCTCGGCCTCGGCACAAATAGCCTGGGAGCTGGCGTGCCGTTAAAACACCACAATCATCGTCACCGTCAAGTCTCGGCCTCGGCACAAATAGCCTGGGAGCTGGCGTGCCGTTAAAACACCACAATCATCGTCGCCGTCAAGTCTCGGCCTCGGCACAAATAGCCTGGGAGCTGGCGTGCCGTTAAAACACCACAATCATCGTCACCGTCAAGTCTCGGCCTCGGCACAAATAGCCTGGGAGCTGGCGTGCCGTTAAAACACCACAATCATCGTCGCCGTCAAGTCTCGGCCTCGGCACAAATAGCCTGGGAGCTGGCGTGCCGTTAAAACACCACAATCATCGTCGCCGTCAAGTCTCGGCCTCGGCACAAATAGCGTGGGAGCTGGCGTGCCGTTAAAACACCACAATCATCGTCGCCGTCAAGTCTCGGCCTCGGCACAAATAGCCTGGGAGCTGGCGTGCCGTTAAAACACCACAATCATCGTCGCCGTCAAGTCTCGGCCTCGGCACAAATAGCCTGGGAGCTGGCGTGCCGTTAAAACACCACAATCATCGTCGCCGTCAAGTCTCGGCCTCGGCACAAATAGCCTGGGAGCTGGCGTGCCGTTAAAACACCACAATTATCGTCGCCGTCAAGTCTCGGCCTCGGCACAAATAGCTGGCGTGCCGTTAAAACACCACAATCATCGTCGCCGTCAAGTCTCGGCCTCGGCACAAATAGCCTGGGAGCTGGCGTGCCGTTAAAACACCACAATCATCGTCGCCGTCAAGTCTCGGCCTCGGCACAAATAGCCTGGGAGCTGGCGTGCCGTTAAAACACCACAATCACCGTCGCCGTCAAGTCTCGGCCTCGGCACAAATAGCCTGGGAGCTGGCGTGCCGTTAAAACACCACAATCATCGTCGCCGTCAAGTCTCGGCCTCGGCACAAATAGCCTGGGAGCTGGCGTGCCGTTAAAACACCACAATCATCGTCGCCGTCAAGTCTCGGCCTCGGCACAAATAGCCTGGGAGCTGGCGTGCCGTTAAAACACCACAATCATCGTCGCCGTCAAGTCTCGGCCTCGGCACAAATAGCCTGGGAGCTGGCGTGCCGTTAAAACACCACAATCATCGTCGCCGTCAAGTCTCGGCCTCGGCACAAATAGCCTGGGAGCTGGCGTGCCGTTAAAACACCACAATCATCGTCGCCGTCAAGTCTCGGCCTCGGCACAAATAGCTGGGCGAGCCGTTAAAACACCACAATCATCGTCGCCGTCAAGTCTCGGCCTCGGCACAAATAGCCTGGGAGCTGGCGTGCCGTTAAAACACCACAATCATCGTCACCGTCAAGTCTCGGCCTCGGCACAAATAGCCTGGGAGCTGGCGTGCCGTTAAAACACCACAATCATCGTCGCCGTCAAGTCTCGGCCTCGGCACAAATAGCCTGGGAGCTGGCGTGCCGTTAAAACACCACAATCATCGTCACCGTCAAGTCTCGGCCTCGGCACAAATAGCCTGGGAGCTGGCGTGCCGTTAAAACACCACAATCATCGTCGCCGTCAAGTCTCGGCCTCGGCACAAATAGCCTGGGAGCTGGCGTGCCGTTAAAACACCACAATCATTGTCGCCGTCAAGTCTCGGCCTCGGCACAAATAGCGTGGGAGCTGGCGTGCCGTTAAAACACCACAATCATCGTCGCCGTCAAGTCTCGGCCTCGGCACAAATAGCCTGGGAGCTGGCGTGCCGTTAAAACACCACAATCATCGTCGCCGTCAAGTCTCGGCCTCGGCACAAATAGCCTGGGAGCTGGCGTGCCGTTAAAACACCACAATCATCGTCGCCGTCAAGTCTCGGCCTCGGCACAAATAGCCTGGGAGCTGGCGTGCCGTTAAAACACCACAATCATCGTCGCCGTCAAGTCTCGGCCTCGGCACAAATAGCTGGCGTGCCGTTAAAACACCACAATCATCGTCGCCGTCAAGTCTCGGCCTCGGCACAAATAGCCTGGGAGCTGGCGTGCCGTTAAAACACCACAATCACCGTCGCCGTCAAGTCTCGGCCTCGGCACAAATAGCCTGGGAGCTGGCGTGCCGTTAAAACACCACAATCACCGTCGCCGTCAAGTCTCGGCCTCGGCACAAATAGCCTGGGAGCTGGCGTGCCGTTAAAACACCACAATCACCGTCGCCGTCAAGTCTCGGCCTCGGCACAAATAGCCTGGGAGCTGGCGTGCCGTTAAAACACCACAATCATCGTCGCCGTCAAGTCTCGGCCTCGGCACAAATAGCGTGGGAGCTGGCGTGCCGTTAAAACACCACAATCATCGTCGCCGTCAAGTCTCGGCCTCGGCACAAATAGCCTGGGAGCTGGCGTGCCGTTAAAACACCACAATCATCGTCGCCGTCAAGTCTCGGCCTCGGCACAAATAGCCTGGGAGCTGGCGTGCCGTTAAAACACCACAATCATCGTCGCCGTCAAGTCTCGGCCTCGGCACAAATAGCCTGGGAGCTGGCGTGCCGTTAAAACACCACAATCATCGTCGCCGTCAAGTCTCGGCCTCGGCACAAATAGCTGGCGTGCCGTTAAAACACCACAATCATCGTCGCCGTCAAGTCTCGGCCTCGGCACAAATAGCCTGGGAGCTGGCGTGCCGTTAAAAACACCACAATCATCGTCGCCGTCAAGTCTCGGCCTCGGCACAAATAGCCTGGGAGCTGGCGTGCCGTTAAAACACCACAATCATCGTCGCCGTCAAGTCTCGGCCTCGGCACAAATAGCCTGGGAGCTGGCGTGCCGTTAAAACACCACAATCATCGTCGCCGTCAAGTCTCGGCCTCGGCACAAATAGCCTGGGAGCTGGCGTGCCGTTAAAACACCACAATCATCGTCGCCGTCAAGTCTCGGCCTCGGCACAAATAGCCTGGGAGCTGGCGTGCCGTTAAAACACCACAATCATCGTCGCCGTCAAGTCTCGGCCTCGGCACAAATAGCCTGGGAGCTGGCGTGCCGTTAAAACACCACAATCATCGTCGCCGTCAAGTCTCGGCCTCGGCACAAATAGCCTGGGAGCTGGCGTGCCGTTAAAACACCACAATCATCGTCACCGTCAAGTCTCGGCCTCGGCACAAATAGCCTGGGAGCTGGCGTGCCGTTAAAACACCTCAATCATCGTCGCCGTCAAGTCTCGGCCTCGGCACAAATAGCTGGCGTGCCGTTAAAACACCACAATCATCGTCGCCGTCAAGTCTCGGCCTCGGCACAAATAGCCTGGGAGCTGGCGTGCCGTTAAAACACCACAATCATCGTCGCCGTCAAGTCTCGGCCTCGGCACAAATAGCCTGGGAGCTGGCGTGCCGTTAAAACACCACAATCATCGTCGCCGTCAAGTCTCGGCCTCGGCACAAATAGCCTGGGAGCTGGCGTGCCGTTAAAACACCACAATCATCGTCGCCGTCAAGTCTCGGCCTCGGCACAAATAGCCTGGGAGCTGGCGTGCCGTTAAAACACCACAATCATCGTCGCCGTCAAGTCTCGGCCTCGGCACAAATAGCCTGGGAGCTGGCGTGCCGTTAAAACACCACAATCATCGTCGCCGTCAAGTCTCGGCCTCGGCACAAATAGCTGGCGTGCCGTTAAAACACCACAATCATCGTCGCCGTCAAGTCTCGGCCTCGGCACAAATAGCCTGGGAGCTGGCGTGCCGTTAAAACACCACAATCATCGTCACCGTCAAGTCTCGGCCTCGGCACAAATAGCCTGGGAGCTGGCGTGCCGTTAAAACACCACAATCATCGTCGCCGTCAAGTCTCGGCCTCGGCACAAATAGCCTGGGAGCTGGCGTGCCGTTAAAACACCACAATCATCGTCACCGTCAAGTCTCGGCCTCGGCACAAATAGCCTGGGAGCTGGCGTGCCGTTAAAACACCACAATCATCGTCGCCGTCAAGTCTCGGCCTCGGCACAAATAGCCTGGGAGCTGGCGTGCCGTTAAAACACCACAATCATCGTCGCCGTCAAGTCTCGGCCTCGGCACAAATAGCGTGGGAGCTGGCGTGCCGTTAAAACACCACAATCATCGTCGCCGTCAAGTCTCGGCCTCGGCACAAATAGCCTGGGAGCTGGCGTGCCGTTAAAACACCACAATCATCGTCGCCGTCAAGTCTCGGCCTCGGCACAAATAGCCTGGGAGCTGGCGTGCCGTTAAAACACCACAATCATCGTCGCCGTCAAGTCTCGGCCTCGGCACAAATAGCCTGGGAGCTGGCGTGCCGTTAAAACACCACAATTATCGTCGCCGTCAAGTCTCGGCCTCGGCACAAATAGCTGGCGTGCCGTTAAAACACCACAATCATCGTCGCCGTCAAGTCTCGGCCTCGGCACAAATAGCCTGGGAGCTGGCGTGCCGTTAAAACACCACAATCACCGTCGCCGTCAAGTCTCGGCCTCGGCACAAATAGCCTGGGAGCTGGCGTGCCGTTAAAACACCACAATCACCGTCGCCGTCAAGTCTCGGCCTCGGCACAAATAGCCTGGGAGCTGGCGTGCCGTTAAAACACCACAATCATCGTCGCCGTCAAGTCTCGGCCTCGGCACAAATAGCCTGGGAGCTGGCGTGCCGTTAAAACACCACAATCATCGTCGCCGTCAAGTCTCGGCCTCGGCACAAATAGCCTGGGAGCTGGCGTGCCGTTAAAACACCACAATCATCGTCGCCGTCAAGTCTCGGCCTCGGCACAAATAGCCTGGGAGCTGGCGTGCCGTTAAAACACCACAATCATCGTCGCCGTCAAGTCTCGGCCTCGGCACAAATAGCCTGGGAGCTGGCGTGCCGTTAAAACACCACAATCATCGTCGCCGTCAAGTCTCGGCCTCGGCACAAATAGCTGGCGTGCCGTTAAAACACCACAATCATCGTCGCCGTCAAGTCTCGGCCTCGGCACAAATAGCCTGGGAGCTGGCGTGCCGTTAAAACACCACAATCATCGTCACCGTCAAGTCTCGGCCTCGGCACAAATAGCCTGGGAGCTGGCGTGCCGTTAAAACACCACAATCATCGTCGCCGTCAAGTCTCGGCCTCGGCACAAATAGCCTGGGAGCTGGCGTGCCGTTAAAACACCACAATCATCGTCACCGTCAAGTCTCGGCCTCGGCACAAATAGCCTGGGAGCTGGCGTGCCGTTAAAACACCACAATCATCGTCGCCGTCAAGTCTCGGCCTCGGCACAAATAGCCTGGGAGCTGGCGTGCCGTTAAAACACCACAATCATTGTCGCCGTCAAGTCTCGGCCTCGGCACAAATAGCGTGGGAGCTGGCGTGCCGTTAAAACACCACAATCATCGTCGCCGTCAAGTCTCGGCCTCGGCACAAATAGCCTGGGAGCTGGCGTGCCGTTAAAACACCACAATCATCGTCGCCGTCAAGTCTCGGCCTCGGCACAAATAGCCTGGGAGCTGGCGTGCCGTTAAAACACCACAATCATCGTCGCCGTCAAGTCTCGGCCTCGGCACAAATAGCCTGGGAGCTGGCGTGCCGTTAAAACACCACAATCATCGTCGCCGTCAAGTCTCGGCCTCGGCACAAATAGCTGGCGTGCCGTTAAAACACCACAATCATCGTCGCCGTCAAGTCTCGGCCTCGGCACAAATAGCCTGGGAGCTGGCGTGCCGTTAAAACACCACAATCACCGTCGCCGTCAAGTCTCGGCCTCGGCACAAATAGCCTGGGAGCTGGCGTGCCGTTAAAACACCACAATCACCGTCGCCGTCAAGTCTCGGCCTCGGCACAAATAGCCTGGGAGCTGGCGTGCCGTTAAAACACCACAATCATCGTCGCCGTCAAGTCTCGGCCTCGGCACAAATAGCCTGGGAGCTGGCGTGCCGTTAAAACACCACAATCATCGTCGCCGTCAAGTCTCGGCCTCGGCACAAATAGCCTGGGAGCTGGCGTGCCGTTAAAACACCACAATCATCGTCGCCGTCAAGTCTCGGCCTCGGCACAAATAGCCTGGGAGCTGGCGTGCCGTTAAAACACCACAATCATCGTCGCCGTCAAGTCTCGGCCTCGGCACAAATAGCCTGGGAGCTGGCGTGCCGTTAAAACACCACAATCATCGTCGCCGTCAAGTCTCGGCCTCGGCACAAATAGCCTGGGAGCTGGCGTGCCGTTAAAACACCACAATCATCGTCGCCGTCAAGTCTCGGCCTCGGCACAAATAGCCTGGGAGCTGGCGTGCCGTTAAAACACCACAATCATCGTCACCGTCAAGTCTCGGCCTCGGCACAAATAGCCTGGGAGCTGGCGTGCCGTTAAAACACCTCAATCATCGTCGCCGTCAAGTCTCGGCCTCGGCACAAATAGCCTGGGAGCTGGCGTGCCGTTAAAACACCACAATCATCGTCGCCGTCAAGTCTCGGCCTCGGCACAAATAGCCTGGGAGCTGGCGTGCCGTTAAAACACCACAATCATCGTCGCCGTCAAGTCTCGGCCTCGGCACAAATAGCCTGGGAGCTGGCGTGCCGTTAAAACACCACAATCATCGTCGCCGTCAAGTCTCGGCCTCGGCACAAATAGCCTGGGAGCTGGCGTGCCGTTAAAACACCACAATCATCGTCGCCGTCAAGTCTCGGCCTCGGCACAAATAGCCTGGGAGCTGGCGTGCCGTTAAAACACCACAATCATCGTCGCCGTCAAGTCTCGGCCTCGGCACAAATAGCCTGGGAGCTGGCGTGCCGTTAAAACACCACAATCATCGTCGCCGTCAAGTCTCGGCCTCGGCACAAATAGCTGGCGTGCCGTTAAAACACCACAATCATCGTCGCCGTCAAGTCTCGGCCTCGGCACAAATAGCCTGGGAGCTGGCGTGCCGTTAAAACACCACAATCATCGTCACCGTCAAGTCTCGGCCTCGGCACAAATAGCCTGGGAGCTGGCGTGCTGTTAAAACACCACAATCATCGTCGCCGTCAAGTCTCGGCCTCGGCACAAATAGCCTGGGAGCTGGCGTGCCGTTAAAACACCACAATCATCGTCACCGTCAAGTCTCGGCCTCGGCACAAATAGCCTGGGAGCTGGCGTGCCGTTAAAACACCACAATCATCGTCGCCGTCAAGTCTCGGCCTCGGCACAAATAGCCTGGGAGCTGGCGTGCCGTTAAAACACCACAATCATGGTCGCCGTCAAGTCTCGGCCTCGGCACAAATAGCGTGGGAGCTGGCGTGCCGTTAAAACACCACAATCATCGTCGCCGTCAAGTCTCGGCCTCGGCACAAATAGCCTGGGAGCTGGCGTGCCGTTAAAACACCACAATCATCGTCGCCGTCAAGTCTCGGCCTCGGCACAAATAGCCTGGGAGCTGGCGTGCCGTTAAAACACCACAATCATCGTCGCCGTCAAGTCTCGGCCTCGGCACAAATAGCCTGGGAGCTGGCGTGCCGTTAAAACACCACAATCATCGTCGCCGTCAAGTCTCGGCCTCGGCACAAATAGCTGGCGTGCCGTTAAAACACCACAATCATCGTCGCCGTCAAGTCTCGGCCTCGGCACAAATAGCCTGGGAGCTGGCGTGCCGTTAAAACACCACAATCACCGTCGCCGTCAAGTCTCGGCCTCGGCACAAATAGCCTGGGAGCTGGCGTGCCGTTAAAACACCACAATCACCGTCGCCGTCAAGTCTCGGCCTCGGCACAAATTGCCTGGGAGCTGGCGTGCCGTTAAAACACCACAATCATCGTCGCCGTCAAGTCTCGGCCTCGGCACAAATAGCCTGGGAGCTGGCGTGCCGTTAAAACACCACAATCATCGTCGCCGTCAAGTCTCGGCCTCGGCACAAATAGCCTGGGAGCTGGCGTGCCGTTAAAACACCACAATCATCGTCGCCGTCAAGTCTCGGCCTCGGCACAAATAGCCTGGGAGCTGGCGTGCCGTTAAAACACCACAATCATCGTCGCCGTCAAGTCTCGGCCTCGGCACAAATAGCCTGGGAGCTGGCGTGCCGTTAAACCACCACAATCATCGTCGCCGTCAAGTCTCGGCCTCGGCACAAATAGCCTGGGAGCTGGCGTGCCGTTAAAACACCACAATCATCGTCGCCGTCAAGTCTCGGCCTCGGCACAAATAGCCTGGGAGCTGGCGTGCCGTTAAAACACCACAATCATCGTCACCGTCAAGTCTCGGCCTCGGCACAAATAGCCTGGGAGCTGGCGTGCCGTTAAAACACCACAATCATCGTCGCCGTCAAGTCTCGGCCTCGGCACAAATAGCCTGGGAGCTGGCGTGCCGTTAAAACACCACAATCATCGTCGCCGTCAAGTCTCGGCCTCGGCACAAATAGCTGGCGTGCCGTTAAAACACCACAATCATCGTCGCCGTCAAGTCTCGGCCGCGGCACAAATAGCTGGCGTGCCGTTAAAACACCACAATCATCGTCGCCGTCAAGTCTCGGCCTCGGCACAAATAGCTGGCGTGCCGTTAAAACACCACAATCATCGTCGCCGTCAAGTCTCAGCCTCGGCACAAATAGCCTGGGAGCTGGCGTGCCGTTAAAACACCACAATCATCGTCGCCGTCAAGTCTGGGCCTCGGCACAAATAGCCTGGGAGCTGGCGTGCCGTTAAAACACCACAATCATCGTCGCCGTCAAGTCTCGGCCTCGGCACAAATAGCCTGGGAGCTGGCGTGCCGTTAAAACACCACAATCATCGTCGCCGTCAAGTCTCGGCCTCGGCACAAATAGCCTGGGAGCTGGCGTGCCGTTAAAACACCACAATCATCGTCGCCGTCAAGTCTCGGCCTCGGCACAAATAGCCTGGGAGCTGGCGTGCCGTTAAAACACCACAATCATCGTCGCCGTCAAGTCTCGGCCTCGGCACAAATAGCCTGGGAGCTGGCGTGCCGTTAAAACACCACAATCATCGTCACCGTCAAGTCTCGGCCTCGGCACAAATAGCCTGGGAGCTGGCGTGCCGTTAAAACACCACAATCATCGTCGCCGTCAAGTCTCGGCCTCAGCACAAATAGCTGGCGTGCCGTTAAAACACCACAATCATCGTCGCCGTCAAGTCTCGGCCTCGGCACAAATAGCCTGGGAGCTGGCGTGCCGTTAAAACACCACAATCACCGTCGCCGTCAAGTCTCGGCCTCGGCACAAATAGCCTGGGAGCTGGCGTGCCGTTAAAACACCACAATCACCGTCGCCGTCAAGTCTCGGCCTCGGCACAAATAGCCTGGGAGCTGGGGTGCCGTTAAAACACCACAATCATCGTCGCCGTCAAGTCTCGGCCTCGGCACAAATAGCCTGGGAGCTGGCGTGCCGTTAAAACACCACAATCACCGTCGCCGTCAAGTCTCGGCCTCGGCACAAATAGCCTGGGAGCTGGCGTGCCGTTAAAACACCACAATCATCGTCGCCGTCAAGTCTCGGCCTCGGCACAAATAGCCTGGGAGCTGGCGTGCCGTTAAAACACCACAATCATCGTCGCCGTCAAGTCTCGGCCTCGGCACAAATAGCCTGGGAGCTGGCGTGCCGTTAAAACACCACAATCATCGTCGCCGTCAAGTCTCGGCCTCGGCACAAATAGCCTGGGAGCTGGCGTGCCGTTAAAACACCACAATCATCGTCACCGTCAAGTCTCGGCCTCGGCACAAATAGCCTGGGAGCTGGCGTGCCGTTAAAACACCACAATCATCGTCGCCGTCAAGTCTCGGCCTCGGCACAAATAGCTGGCGTGCCGTTAAAACACCACAATCATCGTCGCCGTCAAGTCTCGGCCTCGGCACAAATAGCTGGCGTGCCGTTAAAACACCACAATCATCGTCGCCGTCAAGTCTCGGCCTCGGCACAAATAGCCTGGGAGCTGGCGTGCCGTTAAAACACCACAATCATCGTCACCGTCAAGTCTCGGCCTCGGCACAAATAGCCTGGGAGCTGGCGTGCCGTTAAAACACCACAATCATCGTCGCCGTCAAGTCTCGGCCTCGGCACAAATAGCCTGGGAGCTGGCGTGCCGTTAAAACACCACAATCATCGTCGCCGTCAAGTCTCGGCCTCGGCACAAATAGCCTGGGAGCTGGCGTGCCGTTAAAACACCACAATCATCGTCGCCGTCAAGTCTCGGCCTCGGCACAAATAGCCTGGGAGCTGGCGTGCCGTTAAAACACCACAATCATCGTCGCCGTCAAGTCTCGGCCTCGGCACAAATAGCCTGGGAGCTGGCGTGCCGTTAAAACACCACAATCATCGTCGCCGTCAAGTCTCGGCCTCGGCACAAATAGCCTGGGAGCTGGCGTGCCGTTAAAACACCACAATCATCGTCGCCGTCAAGTCTCGGCCTCGGCACAAATAGCCTGGGAGCTGGCGTGCCGTTAAAACACCACAATCATCGTCGCCGTCAAGTCTCGGCCTCGGCACAAATAGCCTGGGAGCTGGCGTGCCGTTAAAACACCACAATCATCGTCGCCGTCAAGTCTCGGCCTCGGCACAAATAGCCTGGGAGCTGGCGTGCCTTTAAAACACCACAATCATCGTCCCTGTCAAGTCTCGGCCTCGGCACAAATAGCCTGGGAGCTGGCGTGCCGTTAAAACACCACAATCATCGTCGCCGTCAAGTCTCGGCCTCGGCACAAATAGCCTGGGAGCTGGCGTGCCGTTAAAACACCACAATCATCGTCGCCGTCAAGTCTCGGCCTCGGCACAAATAGCCTGGGAGCTGGCGTGCCGTTAAAACACCACAATCATCGTCGCCGTCAAGTCTCGGCCTCGGCACAAATAGCCTGGGAGCTGGCGTGCCGTTAAAACACCACAATCATCGTCGCCGTCAAGTCTCGGCCTCGGCACAAATAGCCTGGGAGCTGGCGTGCCGTTAAAACACCACAATCACCGTCGCCGTCAAGTCTCGGCCTCGGCACAAATAGCCTGGGAGCTGGCGTGCCGTTAAAACACCACAATCATCGTCGCCGTCAAGTCTCGGCCTCGGCACAAATAGCGTGGGAGCTGGCGTGCCGTTAAAACACCACAATCATCGTCGCCGTCAAGTCTCGGCCTCGGCACAAATAGCTGGCGTGCCGTTAAAACACCACAATCATCGTCGCCGTCAAGTCTCGGCCTCGGCACAAATAGCCTGGGAGCTGGCGTGCCGTTAAAACACCACAATCATCGTCGCCGTCAAGTCTCGGCCTCGGCACAAATAGCTGGCGTGCCGTTAAAACACCACAATCATCGTCGCCGTCAAGTCTCGGCCTCGGCACAAATAGCCTGGGAGCTGGCGTGCCGTTAAAACACCACAATCATCGTCGCCGTCAAGTCTCGGCCTCGGCACAAATAGCCTGGGAGCTGGCGTGCCGTTAAAACACCACAATCATCGTCGCCGTCAAGTCTCGGCCTCGGCACAAATAGCCTGGGAGCTGGCGTGCCGTTAAAACACCACAATCATCGTCGCCGTCAAGTCTCGGCCTCGGCACAAATAGCCTGGGAGCTGGCGTGCCGTTAAAACACCACAATCATCGTCGCCGTCAAGTCTCGGCCTCGGCACAAATAGCCTGGGAGCTGGCGTGCCGTTAAAACACCACAATCATCGTCGCCGTCAAGTCTCGGCCTCGGCACAAATAGCCTGGGAGCTGGCGTGCCGTTAAAACACCACAATCATCGTCGCCGTCAAGTCTCGGCCTCGGCACAAATAGCCTGGGAGCTGGCGTGCCGTTAAAACACCACAATCATCGTCGCCGTCAAGTCTCGGCCTCGGCACAAATAGCCTGGGAGCTGGCGTGCCGTTAAAACACCACAATCATCGTCGCCGTCAAGTCTCGGCCTCGGCACAAATAGCCTGGGAGCTGGCGTGCCGTTAAAACACCACAATCATCGTCGCCGTCAAGTCTCGGCCTCGGCACAAATAGCCTGGGAGCTGGCGTGCCGTTAAAACACCACAATCATCGTCGCCGTCAAGTCTCGGCCTCGGCACAAATAGCCTGGGAGCTGGCGTGCCGTTAAAACACCACAATCATCGTCGCCGTCAAGTCTCGGCCTCGGCACAAATAGCCTGGGAGCTGGCGTGCCGTTAAAACACCACAATCATCGTCGCCGTCAAGTCTCGGCCTCGGCACAAATAGCTGGCGTGCCGTTAAAACACCACAATCATCGTCGCCGTCAAGTCTCGGCCTCGGCACAAATAGCCTGGGAGCTGGCGTGCCGTTAAAACACCACAATCATCGTCGCCGTCAAGTCTCGGCCTCGGCACAAATAGCCTGGGAGCTGGCGTGCCGTTAAAACACCACAATCATCGTCGCCGTCAAGTCTCGGCCTCGGCACAAATAGCTGGCGTGCCGTTAAAACACCACAATCATCGTCGCCGACAAGACTCGGCCTCGGCACAAATAGCCTGGGAGCTGGCGTGCCGTTAAAACACCACAATCATCGTCGCCGTCAAGTCTCGGCCTCGGCACAAATAGCCTGGGAGCTGGCGTGCCGTTAAAACACCACAATCATCGTCGCCGTCAAGTCTCGGCCTCGGCACAAATAGCCTGGGAGCTGGCGTGCCGTTAAAACACCACAATCATCGTCGCCGTCAAGTCTCGGCCTCGGCACAAATAGCCTGGGAGCTGGCGTGCCGTTAAAACACCACAATCATCGTCGCCGTCAAGTCTCGGCCTCGGCACAAATAGCCTGGGAGCTGGCGTGCCGTTAAAACACCACAATCATCGTCGCCGTCAAGTCTCGGCCTCGGCACAAATAGCCTGGGAGCTGGCGTGCCTTTAAAACACCACAATCATCGTCGCCGTCAAGTCTCGGCCTCGGCACAAATAGCTGGCGTGCCGTTAAAACACCACAATCATCGTCGCCGTCAAGTCTCGGCCTCGGCACAAATAGCCTGGGAGCTGGCGTGCCGTTAAAACACCACAATCATCGTCGCCGTCAAGTCTCGGCCTCGGCACAAATAGCCTGGGAGCTGGCGTGCCGTTAAAACACCACAATCATCGTCGCCGTCAAGTCTCGGCCTTGGCACAAATAGCTGGCGTGCCGTTAAAACACCACAATCATCGTCGCCGTCAAGTCTCGGCCTCGGCACAAATAGCTGGCGTGCCGTTAAAACACCACAATCATCGTCGCCGTCAAGTCTCGGCCTCGGCACAAATAGCCTGGGAGCTGGCGTGCCGTTAAAACACCACAATCATCGTCACCGTCAAGTCTCGGCCTCGGCACAAATAGCCTGGGAGCTGGCGTGCCGTTAAAACACCACAATCATCGTCGCCGTCAAGTCTCGGCCTCGGCACAAATAGCCTGGGAGCTGGCGTGCCGTTAAAACACCACAATCATCGTCGCCGTCAAGTCTCGGCCTCGGCACAAATAGCCTGGGAGCTGGCGTGCCGTTAAAACACCACAATCATCGTCGCCGTCAAGTCTCGGCCTCGGCACAAATAGCTGGCGTGCCGTTAAAACACCACAATCATCGTCGCCGTCAAGTCTCGGCCTCGGCACAAATAGCCTGGGAGCTGGCGTGCCGTTAAAACACCACAATCATCGTCGCCGTCAAGTCTTCGTCTTACCTCGCAGTCAAACAGCGGACTCGGCAATGTAGGGGATATTGAGAAGAGGCCGGATTTTCATTGGCGTGTTGCAGTTTGTTTATTTATTACCTACGTCTTTATTGTTACAAGTTAAACCTTGAAGTACAATCTATTAAAAGTAGGTACACAATTAATCACAAACATGGACATCATAAAATAAAATAAAATAAAATTTACATACATTTTACCTATAAAGATTCTTATCCTAAATGACAGCATTAAGCCGGTCATGCACGTCTTTCAGAGATGTTAAAAACATCAATATGTGCATCGCCATGTTTAAAAATGGATGTTTGTAAATATGTGCTTGGTGCAGTGCTTTTTTTGTGCCGGAACTCACCGGAACTCCGTTCCGGCTCCTCATTTTGGTGCCCTAAATAAACTAAAACATGGGCGGGAAGTCTTCGTCTCACCTCGCAGTCCAACAGCAGACTCTGCAAAGTAGAGGATGGGACTGTTAGAATCAATGCCCTACAAGACGAATAATGGCAAATGAATGGAAATGAAATGAAAGGAAATGAAAAATGAAAGGAAAAGTGTAAATGAATCACACGAAGCGTCCCATTCTTTGTACGCGTCGCAGATCCACTTTATTTGCAGGGAACAAAACACCTCACAGAGGGCACCACAACATACATTGTTAGACAGGGACGAGGCCGGATTTTTATTTACATGTTTCAGTTTGTAAATACGTGCTTTGTATATAAACATTGTCGGTAGAAATAAGATGCAGGCTTTGTATTATTATCTAGGTACACAAATTAGCTTCCCAAAAATGTTGCCCATTCCGGGATACTAATAATAAAATGATTAGCCAATTACGAGGTTTCGTGATTTAAATACGATTATAAAGAGAATGCAGGCGTTGCATTTGAAGAATTTCGACCGATTCGTCATGTTGACCCCCGAATTTCGACCGATTCGTCATGTTGACCCCCGAATTTCGACCGATTCGTCATGTTGACCCCCGAATTTCGACCGATTCGTCATGTTGACCCCCGAATTTCGACCGATTCGTCATGTTGACCCCCGAATTTCGACCGATTCGTCATGTTGACCCCCGAATTTCGACCGATTCGTCACGTTGACCCCATGTCATGTTGCCTTTTGTGCAGGTGATGGAGCTGGAGACCGCGGTGCAAGTCGGCACCAACCAGTTGAGACGGCAAGATGAGGAGAACAAGACGCTGCGCGAGGAGCTGGACGCGGCCGCTTTGCGCGAACAGGACCAGGTGGCGCGATCTCGCGAACAGCAGCATCGGTACACGGACCTCGAGTCCAAGGTGCGTGGAATCGACGCTCGCTCTGCGTGAGCCCGGTTATAACGGCAGTCATCCGATTCGTCCAGAGGCTGAACTAGTACTCGACATATAGACCTTATTTATTGCTGCTGTTTAATTTCTATCCCTGTGTTAGTTGCGTGGCAAATAGTTAAACGAGTGATCGCGAGAGATTTGACTACCGACCTCATTTTCAAATTGCTCTCATTGTTTTACACTAGGGCTTCGCGAACGCAATTTGTGTTGCGTTGAAGATGAGCGTGGGTAGCGGTTTGTGTATAGCGGATTAAAAGGTGCAGGCAGCAGTCACAAGAAAACCATGGAGCACCAAACCTGACCATTGCCTTCTCGAAAATTCTAATCACTTGAAAATGTATACGGATTCTGACGTTCCTTTGTTTCTCGTCGAGGTCAACAAAGATGGTAACCAAGGAAACGAAGGAAACCGAACTCGTATTGAATCAGCCGTCAAATCACGAAAAAACACCACAAAAATGCTAATAAAAACTAATTGGAAAAACCTACCGAACTAAGATTTGCAGGCATGATAAATATGTATAGGGTCAACATGTTTAGAAGTTTTTGTGAAGTTATGTTCAGAACTTTGAAATTTACAGGGGTTCAAAATTCTGAAAAAAACGAAAAATTTCGTAAAAATTGATTTATAAAAAATTTACTAAACCGATCTTTTTCAAAAACGCAGGGGGTCTAAGTTGAGAACAGAGGTAGATACTCAGAAATTTTCATCAATATCGGTTCAGGCGTTTAATCTGTAGAGCGCGCACAAACACACAAAAAAAAAAAAAAAAAAACATACACAAGTGACTTTTTATTATTATGTACATTTAATTATGTAAATTTAATGGCCATTTAGCTCAGCGGTTAGAGCACCAGCCGCGAAAGTTGGGGACCCGGGTTCAAATCCCGGAATGGACAACACTTTTGGGAGGCTAATTTGTGTACATAATAATAAAATGAATAGCCAATTACGAGCTTTCGTAATTTAAATAAGATTAAAAGAGAATACACAAGTGACTTTTTTTTGGGGTAAGTGAAATTGAAGATTTCGCTCCGCTCGCTTCGCTCGCTACGCTCATCAAAAAAATCGCCTATCTTTGTTTCGATGTCAGGAACATGTCCTTTTTTTATCCAAAATAAAAACATTACCTCTTTTGGAGAAGACCTTATTACACTTAATTTACAGAATGAGTGCACAAGACAAGAAAAATTCCCATGGGTTTTTGATAGCTTTTAAAAATAGGACATGCCTTCATAAAAATGTTGAAATTTGAACAAATCATATATTTTTATTTATCCAAGCATAGGTTATAATATGTAGGTACCTAGGGAGTGGAAATCAGAAAAATGGAGCACAACCTTTGGCAATTAAGACCACGTTTTGAACTGCTACGCACTTGGACTGTGAAGTTTGAATGTGATTCGTTTGTTCCCGTTTGCGCAGATGAAGACACTTAATTTACAGAATGAGTGCACAAGACAAGAAAAATTCCCATGGGTTTTTGATAGCTTTTAAAAATAGGACATGCCTTCATAAAAATGTTGAAATTTGAACAAATCATATATTTTTATTTATCCAAGCATAGGTTATAATATGTAGGTACCTAGGGAGTGGAAATCAGAAAAATGGAGCACAACCTTTGGCAATTAAGACCACGTTTTGAACTGCTACGCACTTGGACTGTGAAGTTTGAATGTGATTCGTTTGTTCCCGTTTGCGCAGATGAAGACACTTAATTTACAGAATGAGTGCACAAGACAAGAAAAATTCCCATGGGTTTTTGATAGCTTTTAAAAATAGGACATGCCTTCATAAAAATGTTGAAATTTGAACAAATCATATATTTTTATTTATCCAAGCATAGGTTATAATATGTAGGTACCTAGGGAGTGGAAATCAGAAAAATGGAGCACAACCTTTGGCAATTAAGACCACGTTTTGAACTGCTACGCACTTGGACTGTGAAGTTTGAATGTGATTCGTTTGTTCCCGTTTGCGCAGATGAAGGACGAGATGATGATGGCGAGGATCCGGGACGCGGAACACAACCAAGCCGTGGCCATTCTCAACCAGAAGATCTCGGTGCTCCTCATGAAGGTTAATGCCGCTGCTTCGATCCCCTCGGTCCTATGCAAACTGCCAACGCAACAATTGCTGGGACAGCACTTTCCGTCCGGGGTTCTTACAATGGGGAACTAGTAAGGGAGAAAGGGAGAAAGGGAGAACCTCAAGACCAACCGAGGGGCTGAAATTCCAGGGGGTTTCTTTTTAATTAAACGCTTCTCATTAGCGTTGTTCGACAAAAGGTCTCAGGTTTGATCCTGTTTTCCGATTGATCCCTTTATGTATTACATTCTTTAGACTCGTGTCTACTATGTCCTATCTTTAGCACTAGTTTTGAAACACTACTATTTCAAACTGGGAAACCAGTGAGACCTTCATTTCGCCTTCAAATCCCAGTTCGAAAACGTTTTTTTCAAAATCTGGCTGTGGTTTTCAATGAATTCCCATTATAAACAAATTCGTCTTTTTTCCCATTTATTTTTCGTTTCTTTCTTTAGCAAAACACAAACACATTCCATGTTTACAAAATATAAATAGAATAAACAAGAAAATTCCCACGTGAGTTTTCACTCGTGTGTGGGCGATTAAACAAGATTGTTTTCACAACATCATTCAACATTACGTATTACAACCAAATGATAACAGTTAGATGACGAAAAGAAGAAACAGGCTCGGCACTGCGATTTCTTAGCTCTGATTTCGCCGTTCTCGGTTACATAGTTACGAAATTAACACGGACAGCAACGGGGATTTTATCCATCATAACGACATGACGTAAAAGTAACAAAATCGCTAGCCTGGAATTCATTTTAATATGTTTTGTTTAGATTTGCGATTCAATCAAGTTTTCGGTGCCATCTTGCTCCAGTAGCCACTTCAGTGACGAATGCTGGTACAGTCCCTCCAGCATACTGTCCCTTGCGACAAGCCCGGAGAGACGCGGAGGCAGTGTGGCGGCCGCTAGACAAATCCCCGTGCGTGGCTGTCTTTCAGAACGAGGAGATGGTGACGGAGGGCGAGATCCGAAGCAACCTCGATGACAGCGACCGCGTGCGAGAGCTGCAAGACAAAGTCGCCGAACTCAAGGCCGAAGTGAGTACTCCATCGACCCTGGACGGCCGCTAACCGCGAGCCGCTAATCGACCGATTAACTCACGCTTATTCTGCGTTTCAACTCGAAACATGCTTCTTACTGAGCGAAGCTTTTGTTTCGTTGGTCGTACTCTCATTTTATCGTTTTGTAAATAACGTATACCTAGGCACGATTGTGCGCACTTTTGTTTGGAAGAACGTAAGAACCGTCGTGCTAAACGAACAGGGACTCTTTTAACAGCGTGAAGCTAACGAACGCTAAACTTTCTAGAGGTTTCCGATTCACATTCCTAACGTCTGGTGGTTGAGTTGCCTTCACTGGCTTCTTCCACTTCTGGTTGCTATAGTTTAACAAGAAAATGCCTTCACTTTTAAACCCTGGAAACTAATCTCTTAGCACAGTTCGATAAAAGTCTACAAATTTCAGACACTCCCTCGTGCGACGCTGACTTTTGTAGACACGTAACACCGCGCACACACACATCCGTGTGCGGTGATCTTTGCTAGAGCCCAAAACTGCGCCAAAGTTCCCCCGAATGTCTGGCGGTGTGCCGACGGAAAGCGACAGGTGCTAACACGTGTGAACGTCTGTCTAGTACCCCGTGACGCCCTCCACGCCCGACGTGGAGCCGTGGAAGTGGCTGGAGTAAGTGACCGTTCGTCTTAGCGCTGTCGCATGTCGCTGTGAGCCGCGGCATGACGCTGCTTTTGGGTCCGTCGGGACCGTCTTTGGTAGTTTACAGTCGTGTCTCACCCACACGCAAGTGCATACAAAATACATACATGATACATATACCTATGGAAGGTTCAAATTGTTATAGGAAACACATATTAGTTTCTTATAAGATATTGAACTTTTGTATATTTTCCCTATATACGTTTGTGTATGCTTTTTCGTGTGGGCAGTATTGTATATAATGTTTGGTTGTACTCATCTAGGTGTTGTCATTTGGTTTAGCGTTACAGACTGCCTTGTTATTTCTTGTAGACGCGAATAGTTGTTTGAATTGTATGGTTGTTTTTTTAATTTTTATTTTGGAGTTCGAGGATGGTTTGGATACAAAACGGATAGTTTGTTGCATGGTATGGAGTTAGATTTGCATCGTAGATATTTCTTCCGTGTACCTGCTGATTTTTATTACGTTGCTACGGTGTTTGAGCGGAGAGTACAACTTGGTTCCATCTCATATTCACACGTTCTGTTTACGTTCCTTTGATAGTGCCCGGTACACGAAGCAAGCGTGCAGGCCAAGTCAGGTACACAAATAAACACAGGCTCTCGAAATCCCCAGTCTCAACGCAATGCCAACCCAAGTAGCACAAAAACGTTGTGGCAGACGTTATTTCGAACGTTCGGTGGACGTCGAAAAGCCAACGGGGGATAAATTGCGTTCGACGTTGACATTCTCCAAACGTTCCACTAGGTTCCACCCGAACTAGGTCCAACGAACGTTCGTGGTAACAGTTTTTGTGCTACTTGGGAACACGCATTACACTTTCATTCAAATGCTGGACATCTTAACTTGAAAACAAGTCAAGAAACTTGAAAGAAACAGGCTGCAGTGATACATTTCTTGATAACCAGATAAACTATCAACGAAGTAATGCGCGTAGCACTGACATGTATACCTACAACGGTCCACTTCAGCATTTTATTTCCCTACACGAAAGTTTTGAAAGAATGATTCAAAGATGCCGTAGTTGCTAGGTTCCTTAGCTAGATTTCACCGGGAAGACAAGCTCTCTCTCGAGGAGCTGCGCTGAAAACCCCACAAAGGCAATGGAGGGCAGGACAGAGATATTGGTTTCTACACCCATGCCAATTCTCATTTAAATTGAAGTTTGAAAAGGTGATTAAAGCTATTGGTGTGGTTGTTGGTGATTATTTCACGAAGCTTTATTTTAACTTTCTGTTGGTATTTCGTGGTTACAAATCACACAATTTGTTGCTAAAAGTGTGAGGATTCCGTTGACCCTGGTTTCGTTGCAATCGGACAAAAGGTGTGGCCACAAGTTAGTATCCAGTAGGAGGTAAAATTCTGCTTGGGAAGTGGCCCGAGTATGAGCTCACTCCAATAGTGTTTGAAAACAGGGTTTTCAAAACAGGGAACTAAGCCTCCCCCACCCCAAAGACCCCACCTGACCTTGATGGGCCATTGTTGCAGGTCATGAGACTAGAGGACTGGAAGGTGGGCAAAGGCGGCACGGTGGTTCGCGATCCTGCCACCCGCAGCGCCTCCGTCGACACCGAGAGCGAACACGACGAGACCGAGCTGCGACTTCGCCTCGAGAGCGAGCCGTCGAGTCCCGAAGTCTGACGGCACGCCCCGCCCCCCCAAGCCCCGCCCCCCCTCACGGTCGGAGGCTCGTAGCCCCCCCGTCGTCGTCGTCCGAAACGCTAACGCTGCGAGGGAAGCGATTTCGGTCATGTCCTAGCTAGTTTTAGTTGGCTAGCATTTTATTTCACACTCACAGCTTTCGTCGATGTAATACAGTAGGTAATGCTACAATATTTATAGTGATTAATTTTTAGACATTTTACACCCGATTTAGGACGTAGAGAGCCAGTCGATTAGGAAGAGCAGGGTAGCTTTAGCGGAACCACAGGCCTCGACGTCGAACTCTGTGCAACTGCCGCAGTCTCAGCGACCCGGGTGTCTACAGGTGTCTCGGAACACTGTGCAATAACCGCGAATTTATTAAACGAGACTCCGAGGATTCGGGCGACGGTGGACATTTTATCAGCGTCTGAGAGAGCAGGACGCCTTTAGGAGTTGGTGACAGTGCGAGAAAAAAGTGTGCCCAAAGACATAAATAAACTGACCGGGCTAGAGCTTCAGGTAAGATGATATGTAGAAATGTGAATTAGATAATGTGTTTTTAAATGTCTGCAGTGGAGATGTCTACTCATCAAAGTGATAATGTTATGTCTATAGCTAGGATAAGTTATTGAGATGCGAGTTTCGTATGTATAGAGATCTTGAGAGACCGTGACTGGAACGCGATGGGAATCGATGAATGTTTTGTAAACACACGTATGCATTTACCATTTTAGTCGGTGTCGGTCTACTATTTACATTTGGGTTCCCGATTATTATTAATATTTGTTTTGGTTAATTATTCGAATTGCAATCGTCAGTGTGTCACGTACGAGAACGCGCGGTGCTTCGGGTGTTTTGTAATAACTTACTCATTAGCTCTTCGTAATTTCGTAATGCTAACGAGGCGAACACCAATTAGTGTGTTTTTTAGTTAACTAATTTCCAATCACTTTTATAATCGATTCGTTCGCGAGTATTTATAACATGTCCTTCAGACACCCGTCTCCTTTGCCTTCATTATCAATCACCAATTGTGTAATCTCGAATACTCGGTGCATTCACCGCTTCCTGTGTACGATCCCGCCCAGGCAGACGCAGCTCGGATTTAAATTCCTGTGATGCCAAGCATTTTCTTTGTCCGTCTGCGAGTTTTTCTCAGCTTCAGTATACACATTACATATTATGATACTTTAGTGGCTATATATGCATTTATTGCATGACGTGTTATTTTACTTTTTTTGCACAATGCATAGTTTTTTTAAATTCCTAATTAACTGTACTTAAAAACTGAGCGCAAAGAAAGAGAAGTATTGTATACTTAGTGAAATCTTATACTTTATTAGAATTGTCGCGACATTCCAGAGTGTTTAATTTGAGTGGAGGTCGTTGTCAGCATGCAAGCACGCCTCGGTTGAAGAGGACAAAGTATTACGGTGTGTGCGCGCGCACGAAGCAGGCGGTGGTCTGCTAAATCGCCTGTAGCTCGTGCAGCAGACGCCACCAAAGATGCAATATTATTATCTAATATTATTATTATTATTATTATTATCTTTAAACTTTTATCGAGGGACGTCCAATTGCGATTAACAGTTTGCGTCTCATGCACTTTGATGTCAATTGTTGCGTCCACACACACACACACACACCACACCTTGTCAGTCATTGGTTATTATAAATTATACAAATTACGATTGTGTTGAATCAATTAAATGATTTATGGAACGATTTTGAACCGTGCGTGCACTTGTTTATTGCTTCCCCCCCCCCCCCCCCCCTCCCATGGCACGGCCATTCAGATACTCTTTGCAGCTGTCACTCAGCAGGACAGATGAGTCATCGAGCGGCGGGTCAGTGACGAGATTGCGGTCGTCCAGCACGCGAGTCGTTGACAGTTCTAGCTAATCGCCGGTGTCAGCGGATGACGGCGTCGGAGTGAACGTCCTATTTGCATTCGCAGAGACTTCAAGGCCACAGGTTATCGCTGGTGGCCGACACGACGACGTTGACGTCACTGATAACGGGTGCATAATCGCACGTTGCAGTCCGGTCAAGGGGAGGCGATCGCTGGCAAGACGATTAACGTAATGGGATGTGGCAGCTGAGCGCGAATCGTAATGGCACTAAGCTTTTTGGCGAGAACACGCCGATTTAGGACGAGCCAATGAAACGAGACTCTTGGGAGAAATTAGTGCGATCAACTAACTAGATATCCAAGTGTAACTGCCGGGCTATTTTAATTTAGTTAACTTGATTAGTCATTTCGGATAGGTATGTGCGCGTCGTGTGTGTAGTTAGACGAATTGCCGTCCACTGGAACTGGTCGATGTTTCGGAAACTTGAGAGAAAATCAATGGGTTTTGGCTCCGTCCTGCGACTGATAAGTGATAAGACAATTGCCACCAAGGCCATTGTTACGTTTTCCCGCGAGTTGACCACTGGCGGTTTGGGTGCATTACGTCACATCACACTCTCGTCATCGACTGCGATTGAATGGAGTTGGTAACTTGGTTGCTCAGACTCGATGGATTCACTCTTGTCCTAGGCTGTATAGTAAATTGATAGGCCACTGTCCCAGCAGTCCACTTTTTCCCGTCAAATGACCGCACATGGCCAGCGCCTTGAATTAAAGACCTCGGTGCACGTGAGGACCACTGGTATGCTCGTATACGCGACTGGAGCCTCCGCGGTTCGCGTTAATCCAGATCACCGAGATTAATTCTGACAAATTCCCCGATCATTCTTTCTGACTCGGCGGCACGGGAAAGAAAGAACGTTTATAAATAAACGGCTGGTGCTAGCGACCTCTGAATTCTGACCCGCGTGCCCCTTGACCCTAAAATTAGGCCCTGTTTATTATCACTCTGTCCTCTTTCCATCGGCGAGATCGCGAGGAATGCGTGGAATTCGCCGCCGACCGACGCGCTATTCTTGGCGACGCGAATGTGATTACACCCTCCACGGCCTCCTGGGTTCTCGACTCGTCGCACGGCCGAACGTTGTTTTTTTGTCCAGGCTTTCATGCGGACGATAAGGGCCCACGAAAGCGCCCGTCGTGGATTTGTAATGGGACGCCGTTTTACGAGGGGAGGGCGTCGCTGTGGCTGGCCGTTTCGACTTTCGAAGGGACGGCGTTTACCTATCGGACTCTTTTTTTCCCGTCGTCAAACATCGAGCTCTGTCCGAAAGAATAAGTTACCGTCTGCTAAAAACCTACAGTAGCTGTTTTAGGAACAGTAAAATGTATTTTTTGTCGCCGCTACATCGGTGTAGTAATATACACTCCATCACATTTTTATCTTGGTTTGTTCAGCTCTGAGGAAAATGTGTTCTGCGTACTTACACCCAAATTATCAGACGGAGAAAAACTTTGGTAAAAAAACCTAGCAGATGAGAATTCCTATTTCTCGTGATATACCAGACACCACCAAATTTGTAA
This sequence comes from Nemoura dubitans, assembly GCA_921293005.1. NCBI lineage: Eukaryota > Metazoa > Arthropoda > Insecta > Plecoptera > Nemouridae > Nemoura > Nemoura dubitans. Next base: position 75,186,850 of record OV121074.1, read on the forward strand.
TCAAGTCGAACTTGTTTTTTAATGCAACAGCGCATATAGGAAGCCGAGGATCCCGGACTTTTTCATGCCGTTGGCGCGGGTCCTTAGGGGCGATTGTGTAACTTTGTGGTTTCAAAACCATTCGTTTTCAATATCACTGCCCCCTATGGTTTAGCACGGGGGGCAGTGATTTGAAATCGAGTGATTTCGAGCCAAATCGAACGCAACAAAGTTACACAATCGCACCCCCTGGCTCCTCGCAAGGATCGAAATCAGGAGAATTCAGGACGCGCCAGGATTCGTCCTCCTGCACATTCCCAGCTCGGGGAAACTGCGCAGGTTGCGAGTGCGTCGAGGCAACTAAATCTGCGTGCGTGGGAGTTTGTTTGCCGGACGGCCGTGCAGAGCGTGGAAATAGAACGCGCACGGCACTGTTCTCTCTAATGGCGTGCAGGTATCGAAAACAACATCACGCTCCGATCTGTGAGAATGATTGGGCGAATAGGCGATCAAAACAGCGCGGCAAGAAATGCGCTAGAATCACAGTCCGTTGGCTACGTCTTGTATACGCGATAAAAATGTAAAAATACCGTGATATCGATTTCAATATCTGTCCGCTCCACCGGTGGATTTGTGCGCGGGAAGAATTGCAATCTAGATTCGAGGATATAAGAATAACAAGAGGGAAGGAAATGTGAATGGCTTGGCACTTGAACCCAAAGTGCAGACCGCTGCCGCATAATCTCGGATCGGTTTCTGATGTACCCCAACGATGCAATTCCCCTCCGTCCGTTTCGTTGCTGCAATCACTTCCACCCAGACAAGGGCCATTCCGATCCCGTTTGTTCCCGTGACGCCCTCCCCGCGTCCGCATCCGATCCTGGTTTTCGGGAGACAATGACCTATCAACACGTGTGCCGGCCAGGATCGATCCGTGCCGCGTGCGGGGGCAGGGGGGGGGCAGGGGCGGACGACGAGATTAACCCCGCTTTAGGGGCCGACTTGTGACTCGACGCGGCGCGCCAAGATGAATGATCCTGCCGACGACGAGGAGCCAGGAGAGGTCCACGACGGGGACGACGTCGAGAGAAAGACAGAGGCCACGCGGACGGACGGGGGGGAGACGCCAAACAAATAAGGCGTCCCCGCGTAATTGCCGCCGCGCTACGTGAACTCCACGACGGACGAGCTTCAGGGCGGGGAGTCGGACCCTGTCGGCTTGCGATGGAGATGACCGCACACTCTGCCACGTCCCGGTCCCCGCTGTGTTTGTCCCCTTGGGGTTTGTGCTGATAAAACATATAATAATGGTATTCTTTATATATGGTGATAGTGTAAACATGTCTCTTCGAGGGTATATATGCTATATGGTTCCATCTTCAGAGAATCGTAATGCAGCGATAAGTTCAAAGTTCAGCCCCCAGTTAGATTCCGAGTTTCGTACACAGCGAGCGCACGGTGGAATTTGTTCCATTTCACTCGTGCATCCTCCGACCCCGCGGCCGCCTCCAATTACATCTCCATATACACGTACACGCTCCCCTTTGTCGAAAGTCCTTGGGTCCTTTGGCCCAGGATATAACAACGTCGACCTCGCCTCACCCGCCAATAAATTGCTACACACAAATTGGAGGTCTGAAGCGACGCCGCAATGCGTCCTCGTCACAATTCAGAGGAAACTCACTGCACAACGTCCAGACTCCAGACCGTGAGGACGTCCAGACCTTTGAGGACTTCCAGACCTTTGAGGACTTCCAGACGAGCGTGCAAACAGATCGCCGCTCGAACGCTCGAATCTCGATTAGTCACCAATTATTTAGTGCCAAAAATCATTTCGTCATAATTTCCCCGGCATTCCAGCCTGCCAGAGTCGCGTAAACTGGGTCATGCACCCGCGGGGCCGTGGCGCGCGCGCAAGGGATTCGCCAAAAGGTCTTTAATCAGCGACGAGCAGCAACCCGATGCGCCGGCCATCACGGCACACAGAGACAGACAGACAGAGAGAGAGAGAGAGTGGGGAGCATTGTCTTCGAAATGGGAGCGAGCGGGAAGGCGGGATATATGTACACACTGGGAGCACTTTGTCCGCCATGCCCCGAGCGCTGAGAGACTGAGGGCCCGTTGTCCCATGCCCCATGGGCCGGCCAACAGACCGCCTCTTTGTCCGCGTGCGAATCCAGACGCGCCCTCGTCGGCCGACATTCCTTCCCGGCTTTGCGACGCGCTGCAGATAAGACGGACACGACCGCGACGTGCTGCTATCGTCGCTGTGTCTCTGCTGCACCATCGACGCCCCCCCCCCCCCTTCGGCTACCCCTGTACCCGCTACAGGCAGACAGGTACACGACGAGTCGAAAGTGCAGACACAGAGTCATCGCATTGTTGTCGGAGCTGGATGAGTGACAGGAGTCAGGGCACAGGTATAGCTGCATTATGATCGAGGGCATCATGTTCGCTGTGTGTATACTGTCTCGGTCTCGGTGTCTGCGGCTTTCGGTTCGGCTCCAGGGCGAGGCAGCAAGCTTTTTAATCCCATTCCTCGTGGACAATATACCATGTGACATTTCCAAGCGGTCGCGTCCGAAAAGAACCACGACGTCGCAGTCTCTCTCTGTTATGTGTGTGTGTGTGTGTGTGTGTGTGTGTGTGTGTGTGTGTGTGTGTGTGTGTGTGTGTGTGTGTGGGGCAATGATTGTGAACCGGTCACAACAAATGAAACGTCGCCCCGGCAACGCGGCTTTGTCGCGGGGCTCAATGGACGGTGCTTCGCGGTTCGCTGCGCGCCGCGGGGGAAAAGCGTCGCAGTCGAGCACGCTTCCCATCGCAGCTAGCCGTCCTGGGGGGGGGGGGGGGATGGGGTTGGCTGGCTTGTTTGAATGTATAATAGCAATCGGGAATAAGTATGAACGATGGCGGCAGGCGGCGGAATGCGATTATGTGTCTGGACGTGTTGGTCGCCGTCAATTATACGATTTGGGAAATAAATTAAAAGAAGGTGTGTATAGCCAAGTGAAGCGGCGTGTTTGGCTCGTGTATCGTGCAGCTCGCGTTTGATGTGGACCGCGTTTGGCAAACTGGGTTTTGTGCAAACTGGGTTTTGTGCAAACTGGGTTTTGTGCAAACTGCACTCGCGGGTTTTGTGCAAACTGCACACGCGGGTTTTGTGCAAACTGGGTTTTGTGCAAACTGGGTTTTGTGCAAACTGCACCCGCGGGTTTTGTGCAAACTGCACCCTGTTCAGTGCAAGGACATGCATTCGTAAAGCCAGGAAATATAACTGGCGGGCGCAATCATTTATCTATGTATAGGTAATATGAATCCATGTATACAATATACACTGATATAATATGAATCCATGTATACAATATACACTGATATAATATGAATCCATGTATACAATATACACTGATATAATATGAATCCATGTATACAATATACACTGATATAATATGAATACGATGTTTTAGGTTATAGGCATCAATCAAATGCCTCAAATCACCGGGAATTCACGTCCATACTCCAAGGGCATTCGCGCCTGTTGAATGTTTTCGATTGCGAATATAAGTAGATGTGATGCAAACGCCGATGAAAGAGTCACCAAGTCTCATTGAATTCCAGGGACTGACTCTTATTACTCCCTCGCCGTCAGGAAGTGACTTCGTACAGGACGTTCGGGGTATCCCGTACTATCATGACTGACACTGACTAGACGAAATCTCCATCGCCTTCTAATCATTTATCCCTCCTCGACATGACTCAATCCACGCCCTCGTCGCAGAGAGTCGCGTCTAGACGTCGGGCAGACTCGGGGCAAACACAGGACCGCGTCGAGCCAGTCAGAGTCAATTGTGTGTCAACCCAAGCCGCCGTGCACGAAAACACGGCAACTCTCGCGCGAGATGTTTGCCCCCGCATTAGCACCACGCATTACGCACTTACGCACACACCGCGTGGAGATGCGTGTGCGTCAACGCGAGCCGTCACCCGAAGATCGGGCGCACGTGGTCGTGGTCCCTTTCTGCCACTAGGGGGGTGGAGGGGGGGGACCCGTGACCTTGCGCCGGACAGAGTGCATCGTGGACGTCCATTCATCAGCGCACGATAGGTACACACATCAATGGACGCGGCGAGACACACTTTGCCGGGACCCGGGGGGGGGGGACGGCACCGACTCGCACTCGGACGGCGACGTGTTTCGGACGCGCGGCCCATGTCGTCGTCGTCGTCGTCGTCGTCGTGCACGCATTCCTCGAGTCATCGGGGTGAAATACGACGACCGCGGACTGCAGTCTGAGAGGCAGGGTGCAGCTTACGTCGACTCTCTATAGTCTCGGTCGAAACTCGCCGGGGGTAAAAAGGCTTAGTGGTTGTGTGTACAAAGTTCGTTGCGAGAACGCGCTCTGCGCGCCGGCCGCATTGCTCTTTGGCCGACATGTTATGTTATAGTCCACTTTATTTCACGCCATATATCACTACACGAGTCGGGATTGAAAGCGTCGCACCATGATTGAGGTAGACCGAGCGATAATAGACAATCGCGGCGACCTTTTGTCATCGGAAGATGTCACCCTTTCCACGGCGACGCGAGGCAGGTAGCCGATGGCGGCGAGGGACGACGACGACGACGACAATAAAGCCGTGCGTGGAATGCGTGACCGCGGCACCGCGGCCCGGCCGAGGATTAGTCCCATACCCCGTGCCCCGTATCGTGCACCTATCCCTGTCTGCCTGCCGGGACCCAGGCCATGGCCGTCGCGACGCGCAGCTAGGTCCGCGTCGAACGCCGCACGGGCAGCAATTCAAATGGAAAGCAGTCCTGGGTAGCGATCACGTGACTTTATTTCGTTCGATTTGGCTCGAAATCACTCGATTTCAAATCACTGCCCCCGTGTTAAACCATAGGGGGCGGTGATATTGAAAACGAATCGTTTTGAAATCACAAAGTTACGTGATAGGCCCACTGCAGGCGGACGAGCGTCGCCCCTGTACGGACAGACTGTGACTCGGGGTGGCCGTGGCCGACGCAGTCCGAGTGTGTGATTGCTCGCCCGGCCCAGAGGATCGGAGCGAGTCGTCATCCCGATGAGTAATTTGCGGGAGAGCGATATAGTCACTGGTTTCTGTGTGGCGCGGGGACGGGCGGGGAGGGCGGGGAGGGTGGGGAGGGGGGGGGGGGCGTCGGTCGGGGGCGACGCACCCTGGCGTCGCGGCGCCCAGGGTGGCCGGCCGGCCGGGGCCCCGACGGCGACGAGGGTGTGCCTCGACTGCCACCGCCCGCGTCAAGCGACCGTCCCGCGCGGCGAACGCAGCCCTCGCAGCGCCTCGCCTCGCAATGCCCGTCCGCCCGCCGATAAGGGCGGGGTCTGGCGGGTATCCGGCACAGCGCGCACAGTCGCTCGCTTGACTCGCGCGGTCGCGTGACGTAGTGGCTTGGGTCGCCGACGGGGGCCAGTGCGCCGGCGCGCCGCCCGGCAGCGCCAGTTTGTTGTCTCGTACAGTCGAGGACGGTCGCGCGACGCTAAGCACCGAACGCGGTCTCCTCCTTCTGCGCCTTCTTGACACAGCAGCCGCAGCCGAGCTTTGCGCTAACCCGAACGCGAGACATGGCGAGCGAAGAAAATAACGTGCCGGTGGAGAACAAAGAGGTGGAGGCGCTACAGAACGACGTCAACAAGACGCCGGCCAAGGCGGAGGAGGTCGCGGACAAAGTCGGCGAGCCGGCGGCGGCGGCGGCGGCGGCGGCGACAGCGGCTGCCCCGCCGCAGCCTCCCAAACCCGTGGTGCACAAAACGAATTTCGAGCAAGACATAATTTACTTGTACCAGTTCTCGCGCACGCCCGTGCTGCCGTCGATCTCGCCGTACTGCCTCAAGGTGGAGACTTGGCTGCGCCTCGCCGGACTGAAATACGAGGTGAGTGCATCATCATCATCATCCACCACCACCACCACCTAGCCATGGCTACACGTCCATGTTGCGTTTCGTGCGGAGCGCTAGGAATGCGGTCCGCCCGATGCATCAGAGCCGAAAACACGCTCTGAGCTCGCTACTCGATGTCTCGGATTGTTACACTATCATCGCGCTGTTCGTTCACCCTCGGCGCCCTGTTTCCCGCCCCCGCCCCGCGCCCCGCCCCCCCCCCTGTTTGCGCCGGTCGAGCGATGACTCTGTGTCAAAGTGCATGGCATTGTCCGTGGTGCCCCGTCTATCGCGTACTACGTTGTGTGAGTGTTCGTGTGCATGCCCGCGGCCGACAAGTCTTGAGGCCAGTCGTCGCGCGTTCAAGTTCCCCGTACGTTCGACTTCGGTCGACGTCGACCGCTCGCCGTTTACCTGCGCTTCTCGCGGCGTGCACCTTCTAATAATAGCGCGCCACGACTCGCGGAATTCCTGCCGATTGTTGTCCTCGTCGTCGGTCGGCGGCGAGGGCATTGTCGTCGGCGACCGTGATTCACGCGGAAGCCGCGCGCTCGCGATTCGGCAATCGAATGGCAGATAGCGATCAACAAAGGGTGCTGGGCGAAACGCAACAATGCAAAGAGACCGCGACTGTCTTCTCGTCGACAATGCTGGCGCGTTTTTGTGCGCAGCTAAACACAGCAGGACACAATGAAAGTCGTTCCGACACGCCGTCGCTGCCGTGAGATTAATATTGATAAAAACTGACTTGTCCCCCGTCCCCCCCCCCCCCCCCCGTCCGTTTTGAAGTGCAATTGAATCGGCCCCTATGCCAGGCTCGTCGAGTCCGAGTGGCCAGTGTTTGTTTGGCCATTAGTCGGGGCAATGAGCGTGGCAAGACACACACAGCTCTGTCGGCCTGACTCCCGAATGCGGGCCGACTGACTTCCCAGCCGGCGTTCGGGGCACATGTGTGTCCTGGGCGCGCACTCCATCGCGTTCCCAAGCACCGAGGCGGCGACGGGGTTCACGACCCGTGGCTGCCGGGGGTGAAAAAAAGTCGCCCCACTTTTTACAGTCTCGCGTTAGATGGCCGGCGGAGGATCGGTGGCGCCCGATCATCATTGCTGCTCACGGTCTATTTGCGTTTAGTGTGTTATAGTGATCCTAAGAAAATAACCAACCTCGCTCTCTAAATACCTACGACGACTTCAAACAAACTTACTCGTTACAGTTGACAGCGATAACTCTACGGTCGTGTTAGCCTAAGATTACCACAGCCTGGTGGACTTCGAAGTAAAGTATCACTTGACTTTTTTACACTTTGTTAAAAGTAAAATGGTAAATAATTGTAATGGTTAATACATTTTTTAATGGTAACGACAAAGCCTAATCATTTGATGATCCGTAGTATGGTACTCTATGATAAGAGATCCCCAAAAAGTGGCAAACTCAAATTAATTCTAGTGTATTATCGTCGCCCCACCGGCTGCGACTCGTCGCCCGAGCGAACCCTCGCGTCGCGTCGCGTTTCTGTGTGCCTATAGCGGACAGTGTGTACGCGTCGATAAGGACTTAGTGCCCGGCGAGGAGTGCGTTCATGGAGCGAGGCATTTCGTCCGGCGGCCGATAAGGCGCCGGAAGTGACATGCCTCCGCGCGCGAGAGACTCCCGACGCCGAGCGTGCCGTCAGTGTATCGAGTCTATCCCCCGGACATGTGACGTGACGCCTATCGACACGCTCGCAGCACGGTGCTTGTCAAACGCCGCTTTGTAGTGCTCGCGTGTTGCCTAGCAGCGAGTCCCAAGACGACGCATTGCTTTGCACGCGGCCGTCGTCGTCGTCGTCGGCGTCGTCGTCGTCGTCGTCGTCGTCGTCGTCGCACAGAGCCGCTCCTCGCGCATGAATAATAAGTGTAGCAGTCTGCTGTTGCCAAACAACAAATGCGGACAGCTGCACTGAAGGCGCTGGGGAGTTTTGAACCCGGCCGCAGGGGTGTCAAGTCGGCGCGCGGACACACCCCTGCTGCGAGGCCGCGCGACGCGGCGCCGGTCGACGCGTTGGACACCCCTGGATCTCGCCCGCCCGCTCGTATGTCGTGCCCCGGGTTTTTTGTGCGCCCTGTGAGGGAAACGTGCCGTCGTTGCGACGAGCCTCGTAATCAGCGGGAGTTAAGGCGGGCTGATTTATTACGTGACGCGCAGGGTCCCGGGTTCGGTCCCGGTTTTCCCTCGGCTCCCATGTAGCCGTTCGCGATCGTCCAGCGGGAGGCGTTGATCTAGCGGGAGGCGATCATCTAGCGGGAGGCGATCATCTAGCGGGAGGCGATCATCTAGCGGGAGGCGTTGATCTAGCGGGAGGCGATCATCTAGCGGGAGGCGATCATCTAGCGGGAGGCGATCATCTAGCGGGAGGCGTTCTGACGCGGGGCGATCCATTCGATGCAGTTGCCCGGCAACGGAGCGAGTGTGTAATAAAATGGTGGTGCAGCGGCCGTGAGACGAACCACGCTTTTTTTGTCGCTGCTCGCGTCATCGAATCCGAGGCTTCCGCTTTGCCGAAGCCCTCGCCCGTCCGACTCGTCGTGTGGACGCCGAAGCCCTCGCCCGTCCGACTCGTCGTGTGGACGCCGAAGCCCTCGCCCGTCCGACTCGTCGTGTGGACGCCGAAGCCCTCGCCCGTCCGACTCGTCGTGTGGACGCCGATGCATTCGCGCGGCCGGCTGCGGCGACGACGCCGTCCTCGGCCTTGGCCGGGTCCGTGCTCTGCCCGGCACTCGGCGGCTGCAGTCTACAGTTGCAATCTCGAGAGCTGGCCGCGTATCTCTGGCCGGACTGCGCTATTCCGTTTCGTGCCACTTTGAAATCGTTTTCTTGCCTCAAATCTTCGTCATTTCCGTGTGCATCTCCGTACTCTATCGTGCGTTGTCGAGGATGTACTCAAGTTTCTAATTGTATTACTCCTGAAACATCACAGTAGGTTATCGAACTGTGTGTCCTGGGTGATTGTTTTAAGGCCATCTCCGGACAAACTGCCCAAAAGCCAATCTAAATGCGCGAAATTTAACATTGCGTCTACGAGGCACGAAACGGAATAGCGCGGCCGGACTGGAGCTGTGCGCCGGCGCGGGGAAGGCGCGAAGTCGCCACGGTGATTCACTCGACCGACGTGCTCGTCCAAGCGACGCCGTCCTCTCGTTTGCCGTCCTCTCGTTTGCCGTCCTCTCGTTTGCCGTCCTCCGTCGGCGACTCCCGTGCGCCGCCGAAGCGAGGATTCCGACTGATTCCGACAGCTCACTTGCCGTGCAGATGTTCAGATAACTGCACACCACCGCCTTCTGGCGCGCTGCGACGTGCGATCGCCAGGAATGTTCCCAGGTGGCTCAGGTTCGCGCAATAATCCACGCATTCCTCGAATACGCATGCGCTTCGACCTACAAACGACAGCGACGCACGGCACACCGTATACCTACGCTGGCTTTTAAATTTGGGAATGTCTTGCGATGCGCTTTTCGTTTGTCCCGCCCGCCGACCGCGTTCTCGATAAATTAGCGTTCGGTTTCTAACAACACGGCAGACGACGCAGCCAGCGTCAATATTATGACGAGCAATTACCGGCGTGCAATGCCGAGGGTAACGAGGTGCCGCCCGTGCCGCGGCGATGCCTCCTCGATGACGACGATAACAAAGGTCTGCTAACGGGGCAGCACTCGTTTCGAGCGAATCGCCAATTAAATGCTGGCCGGTCGGCGGCCACGGCCATCTCGGTTATTAGCACGAAATGTGTGCTTCGAATTTCGCGCACCGGAATCGCCCGGCATTATGTTATTGTACGCACTGTATATACGTGCTGTGTATCGACCAAAGTCGTAAAACGAGCATTGCCATTCGCACGACATGCGGGGACCTACTTTATGTGTGCTCGTACGCCGCAAGGACATGTGTTTGCGCGGACGTGTGACGACGTCAACTCTTTGCTCGGTTACTGTACTTCATATGTGTAATAAACGACACAGTAGATTCATTTCATGCGCCCGCCGTAAAAGATGCCGGCAGCCGGGATTCCAAGAAAAGTGCATTCTCGCTATATATATATATCGAGACGGCAGCGGCGAATCCCAAAACACCGCCACGCGCATTTCGCAAAGGCGTATCGCACGAATCCCTGGCTGCGGCGACGACGACGGCCACCCCTGGCCCTGAGGCCCGCAGTGCCGATTGGCAGATCCCCGTCCGGCAGTCGAGTCACCGGCAAGGCGTGTCTTCGGCAGCGTCCACTCGTGTGTTGCCGATTTGCCGGAAGTGTTTCGGTGTGCGGTGGTCTGCCTTCGACACCCGACCGCGGCCGGGACACGTTCCTTTGTTCGGCAAACACTGCTGTGCGATCACCGCCTTCTAATCGGCAATCTTGCCCTCGCTGCTGGTGCCGACCGAACGCCTCTCGGCGTCGAGGTGCTCGTTCTCTAGTCCAGTGACCGTGAAGAGCATCATCGCCGGATGGCCTGCTCCTTCTGGCGGGGCGTTCATTGATTCACGATCTCCCGCAAACCCGCAAACACTCGGGTTTCGCTGATTTCCTCCATGGAATTCGGCGTCGACTTCAAATTCGATTTTCTTAAGCCCTCTAAAAACACCCCGCGTAAGCTCTGCTGTAAAAACGCGCCTCCCCCCCCCCCCCCCCGAATCAAATTAGGGGTTGAAAACGAGCGATAATTGATACATCCTTTTAACGCCGTCATATCTATCCGGCTGGGGCAGGGCGGCAGGGGTGAACAAACGAGACGCCTTCTTTTCCCGATTTCTTCCCCGCTGCAGCTGCAATCAATTGAGCCATTTCGCTTCATAATTTAATGACGTCGACGACGAGTGAACGTGGTCGCCCCCATGAGCCCATGGCCCCGCGGAGGGTGGGGGCGTTGAATAGCTTCCCCCGTCAAGTTATCGCGGCAATAGTGAGCTCGTCGAGGGATGTTTTACGGCGCGTTGGCCCAGTCCCTTATCGTGTCGACGAAGGCGATGGCGTGCCTTTTATCTATATAGAGATTTGCCCCAAGTCGGCCCGAGAGAAAGAGGCATGGTCTTGTATAAAGGAGCCCGTTCTTGGCTGGAGCAGGAATCCATTCAAGCTTGCTGTTTGTAAGCCTGGCTTATAAAGCCGGGGAAAGATAAACATTGGTGTGTGCTTGCTGTAACATTTCATACTTAGGTTTATTTAAATTTATCTTACAAATATGGCTTCTCGGCTTTACATAAGCCATGCGCTCGCTGGGAAATTTTTTTCCCCATTTCTTTGGGGTGGGAAATATCAGACGTTTATTTATGTTTCTCTGGGAATTATTTCCCTTCTCCCACGAAGAGGTTGACGTTGACCTCCGCAACCAAACACGACCCCCGCACTTGACTCGACCAAACCAGCCGACGCTGTGTTCCTGGTCGCGGCTCCACTCGGCCGGGCATGTGCGTTGTGTCGCCGTCGACAGCCACCACGTGCCCGTCGTCGGCACGCCGCCCCGCCGGAAGCACTCGGCTCTCTACCGCGGGGGACGCCGTCGACGCCGAGGGTGCCGAGAATAGGCACGTGAGTCACCCTTCGACGCGCTCCCCAAGGCCTCGCGTGACGCCCCCCCCCCCCCCCCGCCACGCACACGACCGCTATTTGGGCCGAACGCGCTGTTATCGCCGCGGTGTTCATGAGTGCGCGTGCGCGCTGGTTGGCGGCGTCTCGAAGTCGGCGTGCGTCGAGGCAGACGTGACAGTCGCCGGGTGTCACGCGTCACTATGCGCCAAGAACGCGCGTGTCGGTCGCAGATCAGCGCGCGCATTCTCGTGCCACAATACTCATCTCATTATTAATTATTATTACCATCAACTATCAATACTTTAGATTTAGTTTATTGTCAGTACGTTCCGTTGTACAAGTACACAACATTGGGATTGCCAAGACTTTAATAATAATAGATAAAATAAATAAACATTTAGAGTCACAGATACCGTTTTCATCTTCCCTGGAAGACTTGCAGCCAGCCACAATGCCAGCGTTAGTAGGGGAGTAGTAGTTGGGAGTAGCAACTTCTCCCTAAAATGTCCTTTACTGACGTTCGTGCAACTTTGTTTCGTTCGATTTGGCTCGAAAGCACTCGATTTCAACGCACTGCCCCCAGTGGGCCGGGCCCATGTTGATCCATGTGGCAGTGCAATTGACGAAGAATGAATTTGAAATCACAAAGTTGCTGAATCGCCGCAACACAACATGAATGCAATAAAGTGACAAAGGCTCGAGTTCGACTCGAGATTTGGGCCCCGGCGGTCGCGCGGCTTCGTGAATCACCCGACGCAAACGCCCTCCCTGCTCCTAGCGCTAACCAGCCGCTAAACGACGGCGCGATGTCGCCGCTAATGAGGCGACGCCGGGCGTGACATTCCTGGCGCGTGCGTATTGGCGTATGGGCGCTGGGGACGCCGATTAGCGATCGCTCGCGGCGCTAAGAACGGCGCTCGGAGTGTGAATGGGCCGCGCGTTCACAGTGTGCACGAGCCTCGGGGTTCCCGATGAGATAGCTTTGTTCGCGTTGGTCTGGACTCGGACCACTAGCGACATGCATTGCTTCTAGCGGCGATTCCGTCCGCGCAGATTACCTTTATCAGCGGTCGCTAGCTGCCTTTATCAGCGGCACCTAGCTGCCTTTATCAGCGGCACCTAGCTGCCTTTATCAGCGGCACCTAGCTGCCTTTATCAGCGGCACCTAGCTATATGCCAGTGCACACGGCCCGTGATGCACGAGGCTGTTAAAAGCTGCAGCAACAACCTCGACGAAGACGACGACGACGCCGAAGTGCAGCCGTCGCCCGCGGCGTGGGAACGCGGGCCGTGCAGTGCGCAGTCGCAGTGCGCTGCATCTGCTGGCTGTCGGTCAGCGAGGAATCCGAAGGTCGCGTGCACCGTCCAGGGCCGCCGTCTTATTGCAGAACTCTCTCTGTGTGTGTATCTCTGTGTGTGTGTGTTGAGCGTCGTCTCGGTCGCTCGCGTCCTCCGCGGCTTTGTCTTCGGCGCGGACCCGCGGAGCTGGCATCGACCCCGCCCCGCCCCGCCCCGGCCCGCGCCCTCGGAGGCTAGTGGTACCCGTCGACGGGACGCGGGCTCGATCCGATCCTGCTTGTGACCCGGGAAATTCGTGCGCTCGCGAATGTGACTTTCGGCACTCGGCGAGTGTCGCGGGCCAACGGACAACGAGGCTTTGCCGCCGAGCGGCGGTCGTTGGTGCTGGCCGGCCGACGTGATTGGCAGGCGGCCGCTGGGTCGGCGTTGTCGGCGAGGCTAATTGCCGCAATCGACGACGGGCGGCGGGCGAGACACCGAAATCCAATCACTCGACGACCTGCGTGATTACCGGCCGAGACAATCACGCGACCCGTCCGCCGCCGCGCCGTCGGAAGTGACGCCATCGACGCCCCCCCCCCCCCCCTCTGGAGTCGGGAGGGGGGGGGGGATTCCCCCCACGGGCGGGCCCTAAACTCGCACCCGCTAATCGTGTTAATGATCGCCCCAGAGAACGACGGTCGTAATAAATCTTTACCGGCCATTACCGTCCCCCCAACCCTTACGGCCCTGCCTTACCTACCGAGGTTAATATTATCCCGATGCAGCTGGCTGATTGACTACGAGCAGAGGGGGGCAATCCGCCTGCCGAAAGCCCTCCGTTTTCTAAGTAGCTGCTGCTCGTTTTCATTCTACTTGCGCTCACTGGGTAATTATTCTCTTTCAATTCGTGCAGGTATCACGTAGGATCTGCAACTTCACATGTAAGGGACGACCCACTAGTGCCTCTCAGTCTCGTGATTAATATTCTCCCTGCTCCATGTCTACACTCCATTTCACGTCGAGAAGGAGAGTGGATTTGCATCTTCCTCGAGGACCCACTGCTGCTAGACACGAGCTAAGAGTCCCAAAACTGCCCATAGAGCCTTTTGTCCGGCTCAAGACATGGCTTGTGGGTTTTGAAACTGTTAGCTCGTATTTAGCAGCAGTGGGTCCTCGAGGAAGATGCAAATCCACTCTCCTTCTCGACGTGAAATGGAGTTTAGTCCTTGAAATCTCAAATCCTTTCGTGTCCATTCGAAGAGCTGGTCCACGATTTCTATAGATTCGATTAGAGCAATTAGATCTGAGTGGACGCCGGTCCCAAGACTTGGAGTCCAGACACAGGGGTGGTGGGTGACCTTTCCCATGCCCTGACCGACGCCATGCCGCTCTAATCTGCCCAATTCCACGGCTCAATGGATCGGTCACTCTTCATTATCCAGGGACTGGCGCGCCCACAAGTGACTCGTTTCTGATTGCGAGCAATCAGACGAATCATTGCTCGCGCCCCAACTGCATTTAAGACTTGCCGCCTTCTTACAATGCAGCTTGTCCATTGACGCCGTCGTGTTTTAGATGTCGGCATTGTCATGTTTTGTGGCTTGTTTATAGCTGCAGGGGGGGGGGGGGTTTCCTTACAAACACATTTGATCGTCAGCGAAGTTGGAGTATATACGTTGTCAGCAGACGTACGCAGCTTGCGAGACGTAAGCGAGTCATGTTTAGGGGGAACACGAAGTCACGACAGGTCGGATTGGTCACGGGGAAAAGCGCTCGTCGACGGCGACCACCTCGACCAAATGCCCGACGCCTGTCCGACCCCAAGTCGTGGCCCCGGCTTTTCGGCGCCGCGACGCCCTTGGACCGACCGGCCAGCGGGCGTGTCCGACGCCCCACTTGACGCCCGCCGCACTTGTTGCCCCGACGCCGACGCCGACGCCGACGCCGACGCCGCCACGTGGGGGACATCGATCCGAACGGCGCCCGTGAATAATTGATCGACGCGCGTGAAATGAAACTCGGGGCTGGAAATTCGCCCCAGACTTGGCGACGCCGACGTGTCGATCCTTCTGGCGCTCGACTCCCAAGGCCACACGCATCGCGGCATCGGCTTATCCCCGACCCGGTCACGCTCGCCGATATGGCCCACTTATCAACTTTGCACCGAGGGTCGAGCCGCTGGGACCGTTCCCATGGTTCAAGGCGATCGCCAACCTGTTCGGGTTATGGCCTACTCCATATCCCGCCGGCGGCCACCCGAGCGTGAAATGAGCAAGCCGACGCAACGCCTTCGATGGATGCCGTTTGCAGAGCGACCGACGCGGAAACGATGCGTCGCTTCGGGAGTCGGAAATCGCTGCCCCTTTGTGTGCATACCCAAAACAGTGCGATAATTCGTGGTTGTCAGTCGTTGTCTATAGATTTGCCGGTCCAAGTGCGTGCAATGAGGCGGCGATGTCCGATCAAGTCGCCGCAATTGGCGCGCTCGGCAGCTGCGCGTCCTGGAATGCGTCGGTCGCGAATTCCGGCCCGCACGCGATTGGCATTCCGCACGCACAAAGACGACGACGACGACGGCGTTGGAGAGGCGCGATACGTGCGTTTATGTCGAGGCTGATCGAGTGTCGCCTGGTTTGGCGCTCGACGTCGCGCTTCCGTGTCCACGACGAGATCATCACAACGCTCACTATACTGCGTTTGCACAATGGTACCTTTTTGCCATTTACTCTGCCAAGAGTTTTGGCGCTCTGACATCGCTATTGAAAAGCTGCAAACGCAAACATGTCAGCGGCAGCGCATTGTATTATCTATGGTCAATTACAGTTGGACAGTGTTATGTCCTTTTTGTTAGCCTAGTCCCGATAATCTGCACAACAGCGCGTTGTCATTCAGGTTAGTGGCGTGCCCTGCGCAAGATGACTGTGCCAGTCGTGACTCGGCAGCGTCCGAAGTCTGCGTTCTTGGGAACGAGGACGCGCTACGATTTGCCACTGCAACAAGTCGGCCGTGTTATAACACAACGGTGTCATCGGCGGGACCGAGATCCCGCGAGAGTGTCTGCAGACTCGCGCCTTGCGATTCCCGGGGCGCGTTTGCCCCCGACGGGGTCCCCGTCCAACTCCGCGGTCTGGTTTAGCGCCTTGCGTCGCGTCGCGTCGCAATAGACCGCGGCTCGCAGAGAAGTGCGTGCGTGCGTGCGTGCGTGCGTGCGTGCGTGGAATGTAGTAGGTAACGCATGTTGGTTGTCGTGCGGCTGATAGGTGGACGTTGTCCCAAGGCGTGACGCCGGACACGTGTTGCGCGCAGGACGAACTTCGAGTCGTGCGTCGGCGACGTCTTTATTGCAGTCCTCGTTATGGCGAAATGTCGACATTCTTTTCGGCTCTGTCTCAACGCCTCCAATTAGGCGCCCATGAAACTGTGTTTACGACCGCCGCCGGTCGACGGCTGTTCTCGAAACTAACTGTTTGTTTGTCCGCGGACTTGCACTTGCCGAGAATGCCGTCATCGGCCCGATCGGGACATGGGGACAGTCTCGATCTGCAGGAACTTCCGACCGAGAAAGGAATTCATTGCCTGTCTGTTGCCAACCACTTGGTCCAGTGTGACGCGGGACTTGGACTTCGAAGTCGAAACGCAAGGCATCGGGCTTCGAAGTCCAAACGCAAGGCATCGGACTTCGAAGTCCAAACGCAAGGCATCGGACTTCGAAGTCCAAACGCAAGGCATCGGACTTCGAAGTCCAAACGCAAGGCATCGGACTTCGAAGACAATTGATGGAGCATGAACACAGACAGTTCCACACTCGACGCAATAAAACAGTGTCATCCCGGCCATTTGTTTTTATTATGCTAGTGCATAACACGAGTCAACATTAGCCTTCTGGATTATTAATGTTGGTAATAAAATGCAAGTGACGATACGCGATTCGGTAAATAAACATTCGAACGACAATTCGGCTGCAATGTCTCAATATGCATCAGGTCTCGCATGAGGGATGCCCAATTGGACGTGTCCTCAGATTGCTACTCTCTCTCTCCGACAGCTGACGTCGACGTACGACGGGAGATGACATTCATTGCAGCAGGACACTCGACGTGGCAGGAACTCGAACCTCGCCAACGGGCCAAGTGGCCCAACGGTGGGGGGGGGGGGGGGGGGGGGGGGGGGGGGGCGTTGGGCAGTCTAGCGCGGCGAATTCGCCGAACCCGAAATCAGGAAACGCCGGCACATGTTCAAACCGCTCGCTCGCCCGTGTTTTATTGGGGAGGCTATTTATTGGAGGGGGCTAATAAAAGTGCGATTAGTACCCGCTGACCCGACAGCGCCGTGGTCTCTGACGGCGACCGTCTTTCAACACACACACACACACACACACACACACACACACACACACACACACACACACACACACACACACACACACACACACACACACACACACAAGATGGCGGCGACAATCTGGCACCGATCACAGCCGGTGGGAACCCTTTTCTTGCACCGCAACGAGCGTCACGGCTCGCCGCCAGTAGCGCTGCTGTTATCATTTCACTGCCTTCTTTTTACGCCGCGGAGATGTTGGTTTTCTGTTGGCATCTTATTTCAGCTTGTTCCTTCTCTATCTCTCTCTCTCTCTCTCTCTCTCTCTCTCTCTCTCTCTCTCTCTCTCTCTCTCTCTCTCTCTCTCATACAATTTCATGTTCATTTCTTCTCGTTCTACACACGTGGCTAGGAAGAGCTAGAGAGCCTATATACGGCTAGAGAGTGGCCAACACGATCCCAACACATGATGGCCAACAAATCCCATGCTAAACGGACGACATGTTTTTACCAAGTTGATCACGAAGCACGTGGCAGTTGTCCATATGAGTTTCTCGTATTCCTTTGCATATCTACGTATTATGTACATGGTGAGGTAAGTTGGTAACGTATCAACTACTGCTGAAAGGGCTGTTGAATAGTTCACGTTGGTAAAAACATGGCGCCCATACGCAGAGATGGCCACTCTCTAGCCCTATATAGGCTCCCTAGGAAGAGCTGGACCATCGCAGAGATGGCCACTCTCTAACCCTATATAGGCTCCCTAGGAAGAGCTGGACCATCGCAGAGATGGCCACTCTCTAACCCTATATAGGCTCCCTAGGAAGAGCTGGACCATCGCAGAGATGGCCACTCTCTAACCCTATATAGGCTCCCTAGGAAGAGCTGGACCATCGCAGAGATGGCCACTCTCTAACCCTATATAGGCTCCCTAGGAAGAGCTGGACCATCGCAGAGATGGCCACTCTCTAACCCTATATAGGCACCCTAGCCGAGCTAGGCCATCGCAGAGATGGCCACTCTCTAACCCTATATAGGCACCCTAGCCGAGCTAGGCCATCACAGAATATCGGAGTGGCTGAATGCCACGGCCTCGGTGAGTGGCAAGAGTCACTGCAGGATGCGGGGCATGGTCGAAGCATCAGTCCACCGTACGGACAAAGTCTGCAGTCTGCGGTAATTTCGTGCAAGTCATCGCGGTGCAGGCTTGCCGTCTCTGCAATCACTTGACTCTAGACACAAGTACTCGGATTTGCGTTCAATTGGCCGAGGCTGGCTGCTATTGGCTGGATCTCACTTGGAATGGGCGCTATTGGGTCTGGTTGGGTGTCGCATAATTCCTTATGACCAAAGGCTGCCTGTAATCGCATTCACAACTCGCCATTTTAGCCATTTACAATGGCCACTACAAGTGATTTAAAACACTTCGGCGTTCTTATGAGGCTGTATTTCCTCACTCAATGTCTTCTCTAGATTGTGATGCTTCTTGCTCATCATTTTTGATCGAGTTCTGACAGCTTCTCTCGGTCACAAATGCAAAGACTAGTCGGTGCCTGATTTGTTTCTCGCCTCATGACACATGCCACGTGGACAACAGACACGTGGACAACAGACACGTGGACAACGCCAGACGGTTTACTGATGCACTCGGCCATATGGCCCTTTGGCCCGTGGCCCTTTGGCCCGTGGCCCTTTGGCCCGTGGCCCGTTGGCTCTGTCGCCCTTTGGCCATTTGGCCCTTGGCCCGTGGCCCTTTGGCCCGTGGCCCGTTGGCTCTGTCGCCCTTTGGCCCGTGGCCCTTTGGCCCGTGGCCCGTTGGCTCTGTCGCCCTTTGGCCCGTGGCCCGTTGGCTCTGTCGCCCTTTGGCCCGTGGCCCTTTGGCCCGTGGCCATTTGGCCCTTGGCCCTTTGGCCCGTGGCCCTTTGGCCCGTGGCCCTTTGGCCCGTGGCCCGTTGGCTCTGTCGCCCTTTGGCCCGTGGCCCTTTGGCCCGTGGCCCGTTGGCTCTGTCGCCCTTTGGCCCGTGGCCCTTTGGCCCGTGGCCCTTTGGCCCGTCGGCCCGTCGGTCCCCGGGACTGCAGCCGAGGCGGCCGCGACTCGACGCGTTCGGTCATCTCCAAACCTCCGCGCCGACGACTGGCTCTGTCCGACTTCCGCGGGTGCATCGCCTCCGTCCGCCGCTGTCGTCGATTAATGCGTCCGGCGAGATTCAGAGCGCGAGATAGCCTCCAATCGTCCATGCCTCTATAGTATCGCCATGCGCGTCGATGGCCAAACCCCGTCCTCGGAGCCTCGCCCGCGTCCTCCCGGCCCCGAAACGAGACGAGGCCGTCCCCGTCTCCCCGTCCGCATCGCGATATCGGGATCGGGAGCGAGGTCCTTAAGGGGGGCGGGGGGGGGGGACGGCGCCTGGAGCGTGTCGACGCCGACGAGAGCGATTGACCCAGTTCGAGGGACGGGGTCGCCGTCGGGGACGGGCGCACGCACTGCCGACGTGCCGACATCCACGACAAAGTTGTGCCCCTCGGTGTTTAATAGGTGAAGGCTCATGGGATATACGGATAATAAACCAGGGTATTGAAAGGCGGACTGGTTCGGAGCCGTGGTTGGATGGTAGCCTAAGATTACCACGGCCTGGTGGACTTCGAAGTACAGTATCATTTGACTCTTTTACGACTTGTAAAGAGTAAAATGGTTAATAATTGTAATGATAAATAAAGTTTTCAATGGCAGTGACAAAAACCTAATCATTTGATTCTATGGTATGGTACTCTATGATATGAGATTCCCAAAAAGTGGCAAACTCAAATTAATTCTAGTGTAGTGCTCTGTTTTCACTGACTTGCGGTCCTAAAGATCTTCGCCGACATCTTCAGTATACTTGTGAATTGGACTTGATATTATACTTGTACCACATGGGTTATACTAGGTTTAAGTGTATCCATATTCCACACAATATTTCCTAGAATTAGGTTCATTGTTCGCAGAGAAAGAGAGAGAGAGAGAGAGAGAGAGAAAGAGAGAGAGAGAGAGCCAATGATTGAGTGTATACGAAGCTGTTTAGATTTTCCACCATGCACAACGCACTCAGTCAAACGGGCAGTGAAAAGCTGACCGGCAATTCACGCGACGCGTTGCGACGTGCACCCTGGGGGCGTTTTGCGACCCTGACCCCTGGGGGGGTGGTCGTCGAACATGTGCCAGCTAAGTGCCCCCCCCCCCCCCCATGTCGTCGTCGTCCTCGTGGAGGCGGCGACACTCGTCCATGCCCCAGTGACCGAGCCAACATCGGGTCGCCGTCCGACTATAGCGATCCGCTAAGTGCCCGTTGTAAGCACTGACAATGACAAGTGCAAACAAGAAGGTGTTTGCAGTGCCACGTGATCGGGATGACGTCAGTGGGGGTCTGGACGCGTCAGGGTCCTGAAGCCGCGGAATAATCCCTTAATGCGCGCCCTGGAGGGGTTTCGGTAATGCCAGTGAGTTGGCCGTTATTTGGTGGGGAGGGGGGGGGGGGGGGGAGTCCGTCGCGTTCAGCCTGAATTGGAAACGTTGTCTTTGGAGGCGAGATTAAAAGATTGCTCGACGCTGTTTCCTCGGCTCGTTCTGGCCGCCAATTGAAGATCGCCGACTCGCTTCTAATCAAGCCGCTCTCTAACGAAGCGTGGGCGTGCAATTAATAACGGCCTCCCCGAGTCCTTGCTCATCGGCGCGCGGTCTTTGACATATGCCCCCCCCCCCGGGCTCTGTCAAGGATGGGGGGGGGGGGGGGGCGTCGCCACGGGTTCGCGACGTCGCGCCAGATGCGCGATCTCAAATCCGCACACGCGCCTCGCCAGCGACGCACATCTCCTCGACGTCGACGGCGTCCTGTGGTTCGACGGCGACCTATTTCCGTCGCCCCCCCTCGCGTCCGGGTGTTCGAGGGTGCGCGCCGACGGGAAGAATGCTGCGATCCCTCCGATGCTCGGCGTCTTGTTGCGGTAACTTAAGGCTATTGGTGCGGTTGTTGGTGATTATTGCATGAAGCTTTATTTTAACTTTCAACTGGTATTTCGTGATTAGAAATCACACAATTTGTTGCTAAAAGTGTGAGGATTCCGTTGACCCTGGTTTCGTTGCAATTGGACAAACGGTGTGGCCACAAGTTAGTATCCAGTAGGAGGTGAATTCTGCGCGGGAAGCGGCCCGAGTATGAGCTCAATAATACGACGTAACAGGGTTGTTTTACAACGCTTGAAAATACTAGATGAGTGAATAGTTTCGAGATTTTCAAACACACAATTTGTTGCCAAAAGTGTGAGGATTCCGTTGACCCTGGTTTCGTTGCAATCGGACAAAAGGTGTGGCCACAAGTTAGTATCCAGTAGGAGGTAAATTCTGCGCGGGAAGCGGCCCGAGTATGAGCTCACTCCAATAGTCTTAATGACGCGTCCGTCCTGACAAACGGTGTGTGCGTCGACCGACGACGTGATGCCAACCAACACGCCGCGTGTCCTTCGCAACGCCTCCCAAGTTGGAAGCGTTTCGCCGACTGCATGCGAATCCGTCGATCGTCCGAGCGAGCGGCCGCGGCGCTTCCGCATCTCGCCGCACAAATTGGCGACACCGTCGAGGCCGACTCCCCGCGATGGACCTCGTCGTCGTCTTCGTCGTCTTCGCACGTCACGTCTCTCATTCAATCATCCACATTCCATATTCCTGGTGCTTCGCGCGGGCTTCCGGCCTCGGCGACGACGTGACACGACACTCTCACGCGGCGACACCCTCGACCGATCGGCATCCACGGCACGTCGTCGTCGTCGTCGTCGTCGTCGTCGTCGTCTCCGTCTCCTCGGCGCGACGACGCCTCGCTCTGAAGACGGCGTGCAAAGCGCACGAGAACCGAGTCGGTCTCGGCCGCCACCAAAGTTCCTCGACGTACGGGGAGAAGGGCAACACCAACGTATACCTACTTATGCTATACACGTATAGTGCCACGCTGCTACGTGTTTCAGTGTTTCAGTGTTTCATGGTTCTTGCGCATGTCCTCGCGGGTGGCTGCGATGAAGGGCGCCGATGAGTGGACTCGATCGGTCGGTCTCCATACGACGGCGTCCGCCGCGTGTTCGCCTCTGGGCCTTTACACGGATTACGGCCGACCCCGGTGCATCTCACGCGATTCCGTCACGATTCCGTCACGATTCCGTCACAATTCCGCCTGTCCGACTGTCAGATCGGAAGGACGCACGCAGGCCGCGCGGGCAGCGACTTCCGGGATGTGCGTCACCCAGCTGCGCGTCGGCGTCGACGGCCACGTGACATTTTAAGGACAGACCACCCGGCCTCCTCGAGTCCACGGCTCGGGCCTGCAGGACGCCGACAGAAGCAACACGCCGCTGTCTGCGCAGTCCACGCACACTCGGGGTTCAATCGTTGCGTTGTTGGGGGCGGGGGGGGGGGGGGGGGGGGGGGGGTCGTGCCACCCTTTCTCAAGTCGCGTTTGGCGCCCGGCCTAATGGGTCCACACCCGGCCTTCTGGAGCCGCCAATCAGCCCCCGTCGTTTGTCTCACCGATTGCGTCGACAAGCCTGCGATTGCTTTGGCCGACGGCCGAGAGGACGCCGTCGTCGTAGCTTTTTCGCGAACCCCCCCCCCCCCCCTTCCACCCCCTAGCACACGGCGACGCTAGCGGTGACAAATTGCACGTTTTCCCCGCGCCCCTTTGGCCGGGGCACCGGGTTCGTTACCCTCGCCCGCGCGGTCGCCATGGCGACGCCGTCGCCGCCGAATTGCACTCTGCATCGCCGTGTGCCGTGCGTGGAGTCGATCGATCGCCTCCCGTCCCTTCACGTGCGCGTCCCTTATCGCGCCGCATGGGTGCGTGGGGGTCGCCGCACGGGAAGGGGTGAATCCCCCCCCCCCGGCCATCTCGTGGCCGAGTAATTGACGGGCACGCGTCTTGCATCTCCGAACGTGCCCCCCCCCCCCCCCCCCCCCCCCCGTTAAAGGGATCGACCCGCTGTCTAAAGGGTCAACCCGTGGCGCCGAGTCGACGACGGGCACGTGGCGACCGTCGACGGCGTCCTCCTTCGCGTCGTCGTCGGCGCCGCATCATCGCGCATGATCTTAGTCATCATCGCACGGCTAAACGGCCCGACTTTTTAACACTATTGGAGTGAGCTCATACTCGGGCCACTTCCGGCTCAAATTTCACCTCCTACTGGATACCAACTTGTGGCCACACCTTTTGTCCGATCGTAACGAAACCAGGGTCAACGGAATCCTCACACTTTTGGAAACAAATTGTGTGTTTGCCAATCTCAAAAAATGTTCACTCATCTAGTATTTTCAAGCATTCTATAACAACCCTGTTACGTCGTATTATTGAGCTCATACTCGGGCCGCTTCCCGCGCAGAATTCACCTCCTACTGGATACCAACTTGTGGCCACACCGTTTGTCCGATTGCAACGAAACCCATGTCTAAGGAATCCTTACACTTCTGGCAACAAATTGTGTGTTTGTAAATCTCGAAAATATTCACTCATCTAGTATTTTCAAGCGTTGTAAAACAACCCTGTTAAGTCGTATTATTGAGCTCATACTCGGGCCGCTTCCCGCGCAGAATTCACCTCCTACTGGATACTAACTTGTGGCCACACCGTTTGTCCGATTGCAACGAAACCAGGGTCTACGGAATCCTCACACTTTTAGCAACAAATTGTGTGATTTATAACCACGAAATACCAACAGAAAGTTAAAATAAAGCTTCATGCAATAATCACCACCAACCGCACCAATAGCCTTCATGGCCGCCAGATACATAGTTCCCACCCGTGGTATGCAAGTGTAGTTGGTATCCTTATACCATGGCTTCCAGCGAATGATGCAGCGGCCTGGTCACGTCTTTGTGCCATGGGTTTAGACTTGCTCCATGTCCTCCCGAGCAACATGGCCCGACTGCTCGCATGCTGCGTCCAATGAGCATCAATTAGTAGAGAGTCTGCCGCTAATTAAGGTAATTACCTCTCTCTGTTGCGGGTGTCCATCAAGAGCGGCTGACCGACTGTGAAGCGGCAGCGGCAGCGGACGTCCATGCGCCAGTCACGGGCACGAGATTACAGACTGGCCACGCGGGTAGCGCCGAGTGTGTCAAAAGTGCCTGGCCAAGTTCAGAGAGTCACTTTTATCGCTCGGCGCAGGGCAAGCTGTGGCGACGCCGATAGCACCGTCTGCACCGGACAGCGAGAAATAAATCTGCAATAACTTAAGACTATTGGTGTGAGCTCATACTCGGGCAGCTTCCCGCTCAAATTTTGCCTCCTACTGGATACCAACTTGTGGCCACACCGTTTGTCCGATCGCGACGAAACCAAGGTCAACGGAATCCTCACACTTTTGGCAACAAATTGTGTGTTTGCTAATCTCAAAAATATTCATTCATCTAGTATTTTCAAGCATTCTATAACAACACTCTTAATTAAGTCGTGCTAATGAGCGTATCCTCGGGCCGCTTCCCGCGCAGAATTCACCTCCTACTGGTTACCAACTTGTGGCCACACCGTTTGTCCGATTGCAACGAAACCAGGGTCTACGGAATCCTCACACTTTTAGCAACACATTGTGTAGTTTTTAATCACGAAATACCAGTTGAAAGTTCAAATAAAGCTTCATGCAATAATCACCAACAACCACACCAACAGCCTTAAGCATAGGAAATATGACTCGGGTTTGAATTTGTGACCGAGACCGACTGGGAAGCTGTCAGAACTCGATCAAAAATGATGAGCAAGAAGCATCACAATCTAGAGAAGACATTGAGTGAGGAAATACAGCCTCATAAGGACGCCGAAGTGTTTTAAATCACTTGTAGTGGCCATTGTAAATGGCTAAAATGGCGAGTTGTGAATGCGATTACAGGCAGCCTTTGGTCATACGGAATTATGCGACACCCAACCAGACCCAATAGCGCCCATTCCAAGTGAGATCCAGCCAATAGCAGCCAGCCTCGGCCAAGAACGCAAACCCGAGACATGACTCGAAGTCATTGCAGACTTGTGTCTCGCCACTGGGCCACGTCTGCACCCTAACCTGCGCCACTGGGTCCGCCACGCACTTTGGCGTCGCGCTAATTGCGCCCGTGTTTTCCTCTGATTGAGGATCGCTAGACACGACATCGACGCCGTATCACTGCACACACACACACACACACACACACACACACACACACACACACACACACACACACACACACACACACACACACACACACACACTGAGCCAGCGCGCCGGAGATCTCTTCCACTCGCCACGCGCTCTAACGGCATTGGTCATTCGAATTCAAGGAACCAACTCCACGCGGCCCCGTCCATCTTCCTGCACTTTGCCCCCTGGGGTTGTTTTCCGCGGAGGAGCGGGCGGTTACCGGGTTACCTTAACCGTGGGGCGTTGGATGCTGGAGCCTCCCCGGCCTTCCGGGATTGACCATGGACATGCATTTCAGCCGGCTGCGTATTGAAAACTCGCCGCATGAAACCGCGGCCATTTCGAATCGCCAAATTATTCTCTTCCAACATTCTGCACGTTATCAGCTGGAATTTGTGCATCTGCGACATGCGGCTGCTTTGCTTTGTTGTGCTCAGGGGCCTTACCTAGCGCGGCCACTCGTAGTCCCGGGATTACTGGCAATCTACCCTGGCTAATTAACACCACCGTAGCACCAAGCAGTAACCCCGACCTAGCGCGGCCACTCGTAGTCCCGGGATTACTGGCAATCTACCCTGGCTAATTAACACCGCCGTAGCACCAAGCAGTAACCCCGGCCTAGCGCGGCCACTCGTAGTCCCGGGATTACTAGCAATCTACCCTGGCTAATTAACACCGCCGTAGCACCAAGCAGTAACCCCGGCCTAGCGCGGCCACTCGTAGTCCCGGGATTACTAGCAATCTACCCTGGCTAATTAACACCGCCGTAGCACCAAGCAGTAACCCCGACCTAGCGCGGCCACTCGTAGTCCCGGGATTACTAGCAATCTACCCTGGCTAATTAACACCGCCGTAGCACCAAGCAGTAACCCCGACCTAGCGCGGCCACTCGTAGTCCCGGGATTACTAGCAATCTACCCTGGCTAATTAACACCACCGTAGCACCAAGCAGTAACCCCGACCTAGAGCGGCCACTCGTAGTCCCGGGATTACTGGCAATCTACCCTGGCTAATTAACACCACCGTAGCACCAAGCAGTAACCCCGACCTAGAGCGGCCACTCGTAGTCCCGGGATTACTGGCAATCTACCCTGGCTAATTAACACCACCGTAGCACCAAGCAGTAACCCCGACCTAGAGCGGCAGTATTACGGCCGGGTTATACAGCCGGGGCACATCGACTCTGACTTTAGTAACGAGCCATGAGATTGGTTGATTTGACCTCACTGCACAATGATGATCGTTTAAAAAGCAGTATGCCTTCTAGATAATGCTATCATCGTAGCACCACCGTAATACTGGTTGCTAGTGGTGCTACGAAATCAACAAACTGCCCATTGCTGAAATGGCCGCTCTAGGTCCGGGTTATATAACACCGCCAGCCCGGCTTATTAGCCGCGTGGTAGCCGCTCCAAATGGCCGCGCTAGGTAAGGCCCCTGGGTAGATTGCTAGTAATCCCAGGACTACAAGTGGCCGAGCTAGGTAAGGCCCCAGACTTCGATGACTCAATCTTCGAAGACCTTGCTTTGGGCGGTGGGGATTCCTTGTTGGTAAAACAAGGTATGTAAACAAGGCCGAGCTAGGTAAGGCCCCTGGGCGACTCCGGCCCGACGCTCGGCGTCGCGACGCCGTGACGTGTCTGCCGTGGGTCCCGGTGCGGCGATTGACCGAGCGACGGCAGCTGCCCCTCTTGCCGCCCTCTACGCACTCGCACGCACTCGGTACACAGGCGGCAGCTGGCCACGGGTCACGCACTAATCGTCGTCACGGGTGCGTGTGCGTGTGTGTTGTCTGTCTGTCGCCCGGCTTGTACCTTGTTCAATTCCTAGAAGAACGGCAACAATACACCTACACTCAGCCATGAAAGAATAAGTCTTCTCTAGATATAGCATGCTACATATCTCATGCTACATATCTCATGCTAGATCTAGAGCAAAACTTATTTTTTCCAATTTCCTAGTGCACCCTCTCGAGTTACTGCGACTCGAGAAATCTCTGCGCCCGCGGTTTGTGGTTCGATCCCCGCCGCTCGAGTTTCTCCTCCTCCCGCCGTCGTCGTCGTCGTCGTCGTCGTCGTCGTCGGGTATCCGATATCGATAACGACCTCTCGGGGCGCCGCGCTCGACGCCTCCCATCGGCCTAACGAGTCGACGTCGTCGATGCGTCCCCGGCCCCGGAGGCCGGCGTCGGGCATATCGTTACCCTCCTGCAATATCGTTACCCTCCTACAATGTCATTGACCTCTACCTCGACGCTCGATAAAGCCAGACACATTTCAGCAACAAAAGCAGCCGAATTGTGTTCCCTTCTCAACTACCTGTAATAATAAGTTGATTCGGGGACGAGGCTAATAAAACAATCGCACCACGCACCCTTTGGCGCGCCCAAGTGGGTGCTTTTAATCGCGCCTCGATCGCACCTCGAGCTCGGCTCGACTCGGCACAACTCGGCTCGACTCGGCTCGACGCGAGCTGTCGAAACCCAGCGGCCGAAGTCCGCACCCCGAATTGACGCATGTTTGAAAAGGGTGACTCGACACTGTGTGACGACGACGTCGACTTCGCCACCTTTTGGGGATCTCATATCGTAGAGTACCATACTACAGAATCAAGGGTTTGTCATTACCGTTAAAAACTTTATTTATCATTACAATTATTAACCATTTTACTCTTTACAAATCGTAAAAGAGTCAAATGATTAACTTTACTTCAAAGTCCACCAGGCCGTGGTAATCTTAGGCTAACACACGACCGTACAGCAAGGGGTGTGCAGCAGTCTGGTCGACTCTCGCCACGACAGACAGCTGGGGGTTGGGGGGGGGGGGGGCGTTGCACACGAGGGGTGCAGCGGTCCCCCATGCGCGTCTGGTATCCTGCGCCGTCGCGTGGCCGATCAATACGCGGCGAGTACCGTGCACCGAGGGGTGACTGGCCAGACCGCCTCACCCCAGCGTCGGCCGTCGTGGCGGCGATCCGCCACTGCCGAGCCACTGACGCACGCCACGCCGCTGCCATCCAATGAACGCCCGTGCAGACACTAAAGTCGTGTTCGCCTAAGATTACCACGGCCTGGTGGACTTTAAAATAAAGTATAATTTAACTCTTTTACGATTTGTTAAGAGTAAAATGATTAATAATTTTAATGATAAATAAAGTTTTTAATGGTAATGACTAAAACTTCATAGTTTGATTCTATGGTACGGTACTCTACGATATGAGATCCCCAAAACGTGGCAAACTCAAATTAATTCTAGTGTATAGCGACGCCAACGCGAGAGCGAAGCTGCTCCCTGGACGGCTTGCTGACTCCGTATACCTATGCCTACTTATCTCGAGCCCCGGGATCGTGTTGCGTTTGAAAATGGCCGTCGCTTGGCTGATGGAGGCGCCGGGTTTTGTCATCGCGTGGAATGGAGCAGCGGCGTTTCGCGTCCGGGGCTGGTTCAGTCACCCCTCACAGGTGGTTGGGGCCGGGGGGGGGGGGGGGACCCCGTCGATTCGAGCCCCGGCGAGGGCGAGACCGCGCGACAGATGCAAACTTGTCTATGTATGGTGGTTCTAATGAATTTCCCGCGATGCAGGCAGCGCTCGAGCCGGTGTCGAGGTGCCTTTGGTTCGAGACTGTGCCTGCCTTTTACCTAGTGCTGCTACTTCATTAGCTCTATAGTAATTAGTTTTCAACTTTTCACTGGAAATTGCCTTTTTATAGACTAAAGCAGCTTCATTCAACGTCAACTTTGACCGGGTGTTAACAAACTTGGGGTTCTAAACTAATTGTCTTGAATGAACTTACTTTTAAAACTGCATGTGGTAGTGCAAGGTTGGTACTGATATAGGTAAAACATTTTGAAATGGATATTTTACGACTGCACTGCCGGGATAATGTTATTATCAACTTTTTAACGACGTACTGCATTATTCTACGCTGAACCCCTGTGTTTAAATATGCCAATTTTTTTAACAGACTAAACGACTGATCTCTTCGTTCTTTTTTTTTGCCATTTCCACAGAATGTCGACCACAAGACAAAGTTCCGTTCCAAGAAAGGGCAGCTGCCGTTCGTCGAGCTCAACGGCGAGGAGATTGCCGACAGCACGATCATCCTCAAGGAGCTGTCGCAGAGATACGAGAAGGACCTCGACTCGGCCCTAACCAACGACCAGAAGAACGTGTCGCACGCGATGATCTCGATGATCGAGAACCACCTCGTCTGGTGAGTCACCGCCCCCCTCGTGGTGGTCTTCGTCTTGCAGCGTCTACCGACAACGCTGACAATGACACTAAACTCCATTTCACGTTACGAAAGAGATTGGATTTGCATCTTCCTAGAGGACCCACTGCTGCTAGGCTCGAGTTAAGAGTTTCAAAACTGCCCATAGAGCCTTTTGTCCGCCTCAAGGCATGGCTTGTGAGTTTTGAAAATCAAATCTCGTGTCTAGCAGCAGTGGGTGCTCGAGGAAGATGCAAATCCACTCTCCTTCTCGACGTGAAATGGATTTTAGTCTTGGATCACTGTCTCTTGTCTCAGCCAGATGGATACATTGACAGCAGAGGGCCAGACGTGCATCAATTGGGCTTAGAAACAATGCACATTGCACAAGAATTGACTCGACCAAATATGGGATTGCAGACAGCTCAAAATGTGGTCGCCAATGGGCTTTTTACTTGATTTGATTTGACATAATATATCGCTTCTTGAAACTTGATAAATCTCTTTGGTAAACTTCTACTACAATGGCATCGGTTGAGTTGAAAAGTTTGTAGATAAACTTTTCTCTCGCTCTGAACTAGAAAGCTGGCCGACTTGGTTTCAATTCACAACTTCATTCAATGTGCAAATCTGTCTGTGCAATGTGCAAAAGTTAAGCTCGCCTAGTTTTATAAATATCTTCTTTTCAATTCAACTTGTAGCAATTTGTCAATTGGACGGCCATACTTTATGCAATGTGCGATATTTTATTTCGGTGTGTATTTTGATATCGCGGATGGCAACGTGTTCGCGCTTCTGAAAGTTTTAATTAAGAAAGTTTAAATGTTTCTCAGTCTGAAAATAATGAGCTGTGGTTGGCGCGTTCAATTTAGTGCTGGCGCTAAAAGTCGGTGCATCTCGTGTTAGGGAGTCTTTCCTTGCTGTACTCTTCGCTTTGTCTAATTAGTGAGTTGCAAAGTCGCGCGCGCTCGACTTCTCCTAGTGCCTAGGTACCTAATTGAAACACCAGTGTCTGATTGCTCTCTTTTTAGACCAAGTTTGAAAGAGCAAGATGTGCATGTTATCTGTCAAGTCCTACTGCGAATTATTCGCGCCCGACAGCTCTGTGTTAATTCCAGTTACAATCTCATCAACTCGAACATTACCAGCAGACTTCTAATTTCAACAAGACCTGAAGTTCAGACAAACCTGAGCTCGAAATACAGTCATGTAAATTGCCATCGTCGATAACAAACAATGGGGCTTATTTATATGCGAATCCTCGATGAAGACTTATTGCTTTTACAAACTCATCTCAATTGACACTAGTTAAAATAAATGCAACATAAACCCAAGACATAGGTAGGTACCCTTGGGCAAATCAAGGCCGGGCGATGGAATCGCGTGGCAAGGTGTAACGACTGCGTTGTTGTGCCAACAGGTGCGTGGTGTGGTGGCGGTCCAAGTACCCGGAGAACGTCGTCAAGGGCTACAAGGTCAACCTGCAGCACTCGCTCGGCACCAAGATCCCCAACGGAATCCTCAACCTCATCTTCAAATACACGTTCGGACGCAAGGTGAGCCTTGATCCGTTTCGTGGCCCTGGTCTAATGGCATTGGAGTGCGATAAAGCGATACTAACGACATTTGAGTGGCCTCGCATTCAGAGGGGAGAAACGGAAACCTGGCGCGGAAATGCAGCCTGATCTTGTCGCATGGCACCAAGGGTCCTCCAGCTTAAAGTGGCCTAATTGTAGAAACAGTCTAATAACAAGTTCCAAGTCACAATCCTGCAAGAGACAATAGATTCCGAATGAAACACCCTCTGACTAAGATGCATTATGGTTGAAAGCTGTGTAAGCCTCCTCAATAATGCTGTCTTTGTTGTGGAAAGTTTGATGTGTCGGAAGTGTAAAGCTTACTGCCGCTTAAATTAACTCCGCTAATCTGTAATTAAACTTGAAATTGGATCATGGTAACACTGTTAAGTTGGCCCCCCCCCCCCCCCCCCCCCCCCCCCCCGCAGGCCTTTGCCTTCGGATTTGCTCTCGTCTCGTCGTTACTTACGTGGCTTCAATGCAGAGTTGTACGTGTGTGTGGGGAGCGTGCCTCGCTGACTGCCGCTGGTCTGTCCTCAGGGCGCCAAGAGGGTCAAGGCGCAGGGCATTGGCGTGCACAAACCCGAGGAGATCATCGAGTTCGGCAAGAACGACCTGAAGGTGCTTTCCGAGATGCTGGCAGACAAGCCGTTCTTCTTCGGCGATGAACCATCCACCGTAAGTCGCAGCGTTTCGGGCGGTTGCCTCGGCTTCACATTTGATTTGCATTGTTCAGAGAAAGAGTGAGTTTCCATACATCCGAAATGGACAGGCATCACTACAACCAAATGTTGGCACTGCTGCCAATAATCTTGCTGTGCCGTGAAGTTCCAGCAATTTATTGCTCGATAACTGCAGAAAAATCTTTGATTGCTATTCATTCTTCACACTTTTGCAATTATATTTCTTGTTACTTGTAAATGTAAATGCTAGCTTTCGATTGGCAATCAAATAATGCTTAAACACTCGGATTTTCTAATTCATAAACGAAAACTCTCACTCACATAAAAACTACATCCTCTTAAAATCAGGCCTGAAATCCCATCTCACCCTTTTAGTTGTCAACAAAAAACTTCTTGACAACAAAAACTGGCTGACATGAAGCATTACCAAGTTCACTAAACTTACTGTCAGATTTATGGAGTCAAAAGAAATTGAGATTGTCCTTATGTAAAAAGGACAATGTCTTCATCATGTAAATAATCTACAGAAAATTAAATAAACGACACTCTGGGAAGTAGACTCACTACTGCGCACACTGTCGGTAGGCAGTGCAATTCGATCTCAAGACGGCGGTGTCCTGGTTTCCCGCTAACCGTGTCGCCCGGTTTCCACAGCTGGACGTGGTGGCGTTCGCGAACCTGGCGCAGGTGAACTTCATCGACAAGGACGTCTCGTACCACCTGCGCGACTTCATGGTGGAGAACTGCGCCAACTTGGTCGGACACACCAATCGCATCAAGGAGAGGTGCGTGCGGCCAAACGCGCTCGACTTTCTTGCGCTCTTATTAGCACTTATGAGTTGCAAGCAAGCAATTTCTTAAAAGCATAGGGAAAAAAAAAAAGGCTGTGAAATATTTGGTACTTTTGTTATCGCTGCTACCATTCCAGTAGTGCCATTTGGCAAGTGCTAGTGCAGTACAATTACTTTTAATGCGGGGTTGTTGGCTTGGATATGAAGCTAAACGTAGCTGTTCATGCCAGTTATCTAGATTGGAATCTGGAGAACAAAATACCATGCTGGTAATGAGTCTGTCTTATCTTTCCAGAGCACTGTCCTCTATTTATCTTTGTACATGCAACGCAAATTGGGATTGCTAATCGATTTAAATATAAACCTGGGGCCATGGGCCAGATAACAAGCGAGCATATTTGCAACTTTTAGAGGAAACATGATACCGAACTGCTTGACCTGTGTTTCGTTTCTGAACTTGTTTGGAGTTCAATAATTATAATTATGTAGATTGTCCATCTGAAATCAACATTTGCGTTGGCCACTCCAGCTGCCATCAAAGTAAATACGCGATACCGACATGTTGACAATGGTATTGGAGAATAAGTAAACCTTAGGAGCCAATGCTCGTTTCTGGGTCAATTTGTTTCGACGTTCAATGCCAAAGACTGACGTTGAGTGGGTATCAATAGGGTTCGGGTGAAGTTTGTGACAAGGGTTTTATAAGTGGGGAAGAAGTAAAGATAGAAGGACGGAAACTTACCAGCGGGTTGTCGAGTGCTTGGTGGGTTTTTCCTCTGCTTTGTTTGTGTGTGGAAAGTTTTTGTTAAACTGAAGTGGTTGATTTTTGCAGACAGAATGGTGGGTGAAATAGGGAAGGGGTTGCTTGATTAGGTAATATCTTTCTTTATTGTTTTCAGTTCTACACTGTGGTTACTACAATGTATTTATCATTTCTAGTACATTTTTACACTAAGTTGAATTATACTAATATTATTATTGTTACTGTGTAATATAGCATTTTATCATATTTTATTAGTAGATAGGTACATTCTTAACTCTATTCATTTTTCACTTTCCCTGTATGATAGTAGCCTTATTTTGAAAACTTCTACTTTATCAGGCCAGGAACTTAAATTAAAACCGTACCAAGGTTATCCCATTCAGGGATGGTGCCGCCCAGAAAGGAAAACTTGCCAACGTTGCTTTCGCATCCCTTGAGGACGACCGTGGCGCCTGGTGATTGTTGAACGGCGTTTGCTTTCGCGCAGGTGTTTCCCCGACTGGGAGGACATGTGCAAGACGCTTGACCTCAACTCGCACCTGCCCAAGCCGCCGCCGGAGGAGAAGGAGAACAAGGAGAAGGACGACACGGAGAAGGAGGGAGACAAGGAGGGAGACAAGGAGATCGAGAAGGACACGGAAAAGGTGAGCCTATCGAGCTGTACGGACTTTGGCCAAGGGGCTACCGATGTTTATACTTCCTGTAGCTGAGTTGTGATATGTTTCGCTCAATGCATTGGATTCAAGCTCAATGCATTGGATTTCGTTCACTGCATTGAACGAAACATTGAATGCTCTTGACAGGAGCCGACTCAATGTTTTAAATTTATTGAGAATGGTGGCACAGCCTTCCAAAAGCGTTGTTTCTAGAAGGCAGTGACATACCCTGCCTTCTCTTGAAAGGAAACTTGAACGATATACAAAACACGTCCTAAATGAGACTCGTTGAATTCATTTGTTGTTCAGACGGTTCAATGCGCTGAACGAAACGTGGAACCGTGTGAACCCAGCCGTAGGCTCCTTTGGTGTCGTAAGGTTTCTATGAACTGGAGTTTGATTTTTATGGGTCCTCTTTAAGCTGCTCGAATGATGCATCACATTTGTCTACCTGTTGTGGCTTTGTAGAATTTCTGCTTTGAATGAGCCAAGAAATGCAGCGTTCGTTACCAATCTCCGAACGATAGAATGCAAACCGTAAACTTAAGTCGCTCGTCGCTCGTTTCTCATTCGGCCTTTCTTCGTTTTGCAGAGCGAGAAGGAGGTGAAGGATGTCGAGAAGGAGCCCGAAGAGAACAAGGCGAAGGAGGAGAAGGAAGCGGCAAAGTGAAGTGTCGAGCAAAGTGTTCCCATCCCCCCCAAACCCCCCTCGGCGTTGACTGTTGTGTGACCTTGGCCACAACGCCCCCGCCCCCCCCCCCCCCCCCACCCACACACACACACCAAAACAAGGCCAGGTGGCGACCTCGCTTCTTTACGTTCTACAAGCAGCAAGCAGCGAAGAAAACTCCAATCGTTTTATACTAACTTAGAAGCATTTTTACGAAAAAAAAACAAAAAAAGTTTGGAAATGAAATAATTTTTTATCGACTTTAAATCTTTACACGGCGAAACATTGTAGATCGGCAGGTCTCGTGCTTTGTCCCGGCGCTCTTCGAGTTCTTTTTTAAATAAACACCCAGATCTTTCGACGGGCTCGGCCGTGAACTCCTCGGCGCAAAAACAGAAACCAACGAAACCATAGTTATTCCAGTCGTTCGTTCCACTACACATGCCTTGTAGGAGCCAACGGGGACGCATTGCAAAGGCACGTTCTTTTACGTTTGAAGCATTTCACCTTTGGCGCGAGAGGAGTAGGCAAACTGTAAGTAGGTAGGTTACGATCCCGCCCCGTCAACCTCGTTGTAATTAGCTTGCCCGCCGTCGGTAGATGATATTATTATGTCTCGATTCGCTTGACTTTGCGTGCAGCATTTTTCTTTAGCATCGACGAGGCCGACTGCCTCGTCTCGCGACCGTGCGACAGGTGTCCGGTGGTTCTAACCGCGTTCTAGCCGCGTGAATTCCGTTCTCCCCGGAAAGCGAGGCCCGAGGAATGACGCGCGGTTCGACAATTGGGACCAGCGGTGGACTTTCGACACGAACGGAACAACAAAATAAAGCACGTAGAAACGCAGGAAAAACGTCGCAGACTCTTTTTCTCTGCCGGCTTTGTTGGTCAAAGCCGCCCGGATCCCCGTCGCCTCCACCGCCCCGCGGATGCCGAGGGGCGGACGAGGCTTGTTTCACGCGGTGCCGTAGTTTCACGGTGTCACGCGCGACAAGTTTTTTTAATTTTCGTCATCGTCGGTTTTTCGCGGCGGGCGGAAGGGAAAATGTTAGCGGATGCATCGAGAGTTGAGTGATGACGGCGTCTGGATGGCTTCGCATATCGGCGCTATTTCGCGTCCCGGCCGCCAACTTTACATATTATGTGTTAGTAGATAAAAATACGATAAAATACTCTAGCGAATCATCGATCCCTTCTCCATACAGTCATACTCACTCATTAATATAATATATCAGCTTCTTTTTGCTTTATAAGCTGTAATTACTATAATAATTGTCAAATAAAGACAACCAAAATCACATTGTATTTAATTTAATTATTCATTTATGAACCTGTACTTTCTGAAAATCCTTAAAATTTCCCAGAAACTTTCATAGGCACCTATGTAGCACTATTCCCTATGTCTGCATGAGCTCCCATGATGAGGCCCTATTGAGGTGCCATGAGGCCCTTTTGAGGTGCCACGAGGCCCTTTTGAGGTGCCATGAGGCCCTTTTGAGGTGCCATGAGGCCCTTTTGTGGTGCCATGAGGTCCTTTTGAGGTGCCACGAGGCCCTTTTGAGGTACAATGAGGCCCTTTTGAGGTGCCATGAGGCCCTTTTGAGGTGCCATGAGGCCCTTTTGAGGTGCCATGAGGCCCTTTTGAGGTGCCATGAGGCCCTTTTGTGGTGCCATGAGGCCCTTTTGAGGTGCCATGAGGCCCTTTTGTGGTGCCATGAGGCCCTTTTGTGGTGCCATGAGGCCCTTTTGTGGTGCCATGAGGCCCTTTTGTGGTGCCATGAGGCCCTTTTGAGGTGCCATGAGGCCCTTTTGAGATGCCATGAGGCCCTTTTGTGGTGCCATGAGGCCCTTTTGTGGTGCCATGAGGCCCTTTTGAGGTGCCACGAGGCCCTTTTGAGGGCAGCATGAACTGATTCCAAGTACCTACCGCGTCCGTCAAGGAACTCGAGAGTGTGAATGTAGAGTCTGCCGTTATTATAAATATGTATAGCGTAGTTCGAGTTTTTCTGTAGTGCCATTGTGTAATAACGAGGAAGGCGAAGATAGAATGTATTTCTATGTCTTTGTCCCGCAGACAAACTGAACGCTTTGCGGGAAAATAATATTGTGTTCAATAATAATACAAAAAAAAAACTTCAATAAACCCTATCTTCCTTTTCACCTTCAGTAATTTTGTAAACAGAACTTTGTACACTCGGTTTACATCTGCATTGGTACATGTCTATCGGATAATGATATCGATCTAATGAAGAACCTGATGACCCATGCCCAACCAACAGGCGAAAATGACGATAAGGTAGGCTTGCCCACACTAAATGACCTCAACAATTACCGATAGCTTGTCTTCTCTGGCTGATCTCTGGGCCAGTGCCCGATTCATACCATTAACGCCCCTGGGCTATACAGCCTCGTCAGCTAATGGACCTCAACAATTACCGATAGCTTGTCTTCTCTGGCTGATCTCTGGGCCAGTGCCCGATTCATACCATTAACGCCCCTGGGCTATACAGCCTCGTCAGCTAATGGACCTCAACAATTACCGATAGCTTGTCTTCTCTGGCTGATCTCTGGGCCAGTGCCCGATTCATACCATTAACGCCCCTGGGCAACAGCCTCGTCAGCCTAGGCGTAAATCGGGAATTACTTCTTTCTGGGCATAAACGATACACGGATGCAATGTGTTTTCCTTATCCTGTAGGAACCCAAGATGGCCCTTATTGTAATTCCATGGCTGACAGGGGTTTCGAAATGAGCGTTATCCACCATTGCTATGCCAACATATTATGCATATTTTCATCTCGTGGACTTGGTAGTAATGTAATGCCCCTGATTCTGTTTGTTGCAGAGTTCTCCTACTTGTGCCGTGGTAGCTTTATAGTACTTTGCATCAATGAGTAGTCACAGAAATTTTGCTACTTGTATCTACACAAACTCGTGAGTTATAAATAATTACCCAGATTTGTCTTGGTAAAATTCTTAGATTCTTCACTCAGTATAATAAATAGGTTCCAGAGCCTTGCACGATTGCGTGATTTGAATACTTAGTTTTAATTTTTTTTCGAGTCTGTACGTTCGACTGTTCCCAAACAGTATGAGAATTTTTAGACTTAAATAATAAATAAATAAATAAATAAAATTGCTGTAAACAAAGAAACGCGACACGCAGGCGCGACGCCAGCAGCCTGTCTGTCCAATTCCTTGTGTCACTGTCAACGATCTTCGTGCTGGGATAAACCTTGAGTGGGTAATTTCCCTCCAATGAAAGTTGACATCCCTAATTTTGATGTCATAAGCTGACTGCGTTATTTGTGTCATGTTTCAGACATTTGGTTATCCAATCCAACAGGCCGTGTCCACGCGGTGTATGCATGGAAAATGTCACGCATGTTGCCTATGGCAGCCGAACTCACATGAGGGGAGGGGGGGTGGGGGGGCTCCGGCTGAAAGTCCCTCCCGTCCCTCGCGGTACCCCCTACCACAGATCACCACTCCTGAGGGCCCTGATCCACCATGCAGAGTTAACAAGTCTTGTAAAATGGTGACGCGCATTGGCAATCCATGCTACGTAGCTGTACTGCGGGACAGTCTAGCTTACAGGGATAAGCACTCGGCCTACCAAAGGCAACCTATGCTACGTAGCTGTATTGCGGGACAGTCTATCTTACAGGGATGGGGTATGAGGGTAATGAAAGGTAATGAAACTCAAACACATTTTATATCAAATTCGTGTTTATATCGCTTCAATATTAACTACTAATAAGTCACTTGACCTGTGATTGAAAAATTATGCCAATTATTTGCTCAGCTGAAAACAAAATTCATAATATGCAGCCATGGACAATGATGAAAGTATTTCACCTCATGTTGGAAACCGGCGAGCCTGGAAAGCAAATAAGACAACCGATCCGAAGTGACTCGACAGCTGGGATCGAACCCAGGCCGCCCCCCTTCGCCGATCGCCCATGCGTACCACAGATGTGTGCGCATGCGTACCACAGATGTGTGCGCATGCGTACCACAAGTACCAGCAGCTTGTAAAACGCAATCGACTTGCAGGGAGCCGACACTTTTTGGAATAGTTTGCCAAATATAAGAGAATTCATTTGCCCAAAAAGTAGGTCGCCGTCCCGTCACTTCATGTCATTCTCTGTCGACCCATGTCACTTAGAAATAAAATAAAAATGTCTAAAGAAAGGGGTTCGACCCGGATTCGAACCCGGGCCCCCCGTGCTGCTAGCCTCGCTCGGTCTCACTACGCCAATAGACTGCTCGTGTTGGGGACGCGCGGTAAAGCGTCAAGTGACCGCATGACGTCACAGCAGCAATCCTTAACACTCGAGACTGTTCCACTCGTCCAGCCCGACAGCAGGCTCGTCGCAGCTCGTATCAGGCTGTGCTTTGGGGCGCCCTCTGTGTCGGCCCCCGCTAGCCCTGTGCGCAGGCGTCGGAGATCGGTCCCTATTTTTTGGAAGCCCCGGATGGCGAGGATCCTCTTCGGGGTCCCGGACATTGTCCGACGCGGTGCCGGTCGCGTCGGTCGTGTGGCCATCCTCGAAGTCGCCTTGCCGCTAGTGGGTTCACTCTGGTCGCTCGTCTGTACGACATCGATGTACCGGGCTGTGACTTCTGTGCTCCAGACCAGACATGGTTGCCTCGATGTCCGACAGAGTGCTCTTGGGTTCCGTCGCCACGCGCTCGCGTCGCGTTAGTGCGTTTTTCACCCTCGACTTGGCCACGTGGTGATCCCGGTGTTGTTAGTCCTGGGCCCATCATTCTCTCGACTCTGGACGGAGTTCGTCTCGTGACTTTGTCTTCGAGACAAGCAGCTTCGACGTTGCGCCTCTCGAGGGTCCATGACAAATGATACAACACGAGTGCTAGTGTCGGTCTAGCGGCTGGCTGGCCTGACTCGCATTCTGGCTATGGTGGTGCGATCCCAGCCCGAGTTGGCGTTTGTAACCAGGCTCCAATCAACAACCGTGCTGCAAGCGCCCTGGTAGCCAATCATAGATCTAAACATTTGTTTAGCAGATGTCAGTTTTGGTACAAGTCACCACACGCTGGTACCAGACTGTCTAACGGACCGTGCTGCCAGGAAATTGTGTTGCGATTGTGTTTTGAAGGATAATATGGTTCATCGACTGGCTGGTAGAGTGCTGGAAACGGCCATCTAGTAGATAGTCGATGAATCAATTTTTTTAATACACTTTTCCTACACAATTGATACATAACAATTCTCCATCGAATTCATATGGCCTGGTAGCTCAGTTGGTTAGAGCATCAGGTCGGAAGCGAGAGTATCCAGACGGCTGAGGTTCGATCCCAGTCGTCGGCACTGAGTTTTGTCTTTAATTTAAACGAACACAATTGATATATGAAATTTTCTTACAGATTCTCAACTGCCTAGTTAGCTCATTGGTAGAGCGCTAGGTTGGCAGTGAGAGCGTCCAGGTGAACCTGGTTCGAGACCGCTTACAGTCGCTAACGGCCTGAGTTTTGTCTGATCTCTGTCGGCGCAAGTTGAAGCGATTGGGCTACCTAGTAGCACACGATCACTTCCGCCATCCACAGAGCTCTCAGCGACTCGGCCGTCCCCCTTGTGGGGCTCGACTCCGGACGGTGTCGTCCGTCGCGGGTGTCTCGGACTCTTCGGAGTCCCAAGGAACCCGGACACCAGGGAGCGCTCACTGCCACTCTGGGAACTAGGCAGTCTTTTGGCCAACAGGTAACCATGGGCTTCTTTTGGGCGATTGTTTTAGATTCTACCAACGCCCCACACCCCGCCAAACCCCGCGAATTTTTGACCTATAGATCTCTGGCTTCTGAAGAGTCCCGAGTGTTAAGCAATTCCTGTGACGTAGGCACCAGACAGCACCCTCTGTTGGCAAGTTTAGTACTCACTTGTGGGACTTGTATTAAAATTTACTTCGATTCAACCTCACTTCAGTTCGGTGATTGGCTACCAGGGCGATTGCAGCACTATTAAATTAAGAGAGCAATCGAGCCAGTGGCTAAAAACCTACTTGCGTTGGGATCGAACCGTCGTCGCCTGGTTGAAAGGCGAGCGAGCTAACCACCAGGCCACACTCGATTCTGTAATAGTACAAGGTAATTGTCGTACATGAAGTATGAAATAAAACTGAAAAAAATTGATCGTATTTCACTCCTCTCATTGTGGTACGATTAAAAATTTCCTTTGCCATGTATATTATACAATTGACCACTTTCACCATAAAAGTCACAAGGTAAATTATTTCTCGAATATGAGAGATTCGTTGGCTATTAAA
The DNA here is from genome assembly GCA_921293005.1 of Nemoura dubitans. Lineage (NCBI taxonomy): Eukaryota > Metazoa > Arthropoda > Insecta > Plecoptera > Nemouridae > Nemoura > Nemoura dubitans. The sequence goes on from OV121074.1 coordinate 75,227,726, forward strand.
CATCATATGCTTCAACTACGACCACGTTACATCGATGACTTAGGTGAAAAACGCACTAACGCGACTCAAGATTCACCAGTCAAACGTCCCGCTCGACGCAGACCTCAGCGACGCAAAGCATCACGACTGGCCGCACCGCATCGACGCAGTCTTGGCGGGAATGGGCCGAGCCAACGCCGCTGCGGTTCGCAGCACGCGGCCAGCAGACTTCGATAGCGAAACGCCACTTCGGGGCCCTGGGGAGGCCCAAGACCAAGGTGCAAAAAAACAGCCCCAATTCCCAGAAAGCCACCGCACCGCACATGGGGTTCCGGCTGGGCCAGCCGGGGTCGAACCGGCCGCTGAGGCACCTCATACAGGCGAAACGAGACCCTAGTCTTTGGACGATGTCCTAGAACCGTATCGAGTGTTAGTGCTTGCGCATCTCACTGCGCATCTGGCATTGTGATAGCGGTTGATGATATGTTATTAATAATCGACCACACAGCACACCGCTTCGTAGCCGAGTGGACAGCGCGGTGGATCTGCAATCGAGCAAGATGTCGACTTGGGGTACCTAGGTTCGAATCCGGGCTAGGGACGATTTTTTTTCTAGCTCCTTGTTTTGCAGAATACGTAGAGACACAATTTAGAAGACAGCAAAAAGGTGCACAGCATAAGGGTGCATAAGGGTTGTGTAATCCCCTTTTGCAACTGGTAATATCATCCCTGTGTGGTAGACTGACCCGCAGTTCATCCACGTAGCGCGAGTTGCCTATGTCCCGGGCTGTGTGGTTCTGGGGTAAAGTATCTCTGTCGAGTGCTCGAGTTTTGTGTTGTGCCACGGCCAGGCTGGCTTCGAAAAAGTCAAATTAAACGCACCTTATATCACTACTATGCTGGCTAGCCGGCGTGCGGCTGCCGGCGCGCCAGCTAGCTCCGTTTGCTGCTCGGAGACGTAGAGTTTTAGCAATGGGTGTTTTGAGCTTTGACTGCTATTATGAAGAGCGAGCTAAAATTAGGTTTGCTGTGTCAACTTCATGATAAAATGTCGATGCTTGCTAGTCGAAACAAAGATTCTGATGAGTTCACATGTACGTATAGTAGTCATGGCAGACGAAGTGATTCGAACCCGAGTATTCTGACAGTGAAATCGAGAATATAACATTAATACAAGAAGTTCGCGCCGGATTATCTGTAAATGTTTTATCAGGGAGAAAAGGCAACAATAGTTGGTGTACTTGTAATCGTTGTGTGTCCATGCCCACTGATCACGAGAGCTTGTGTTGCTCTGAAGCCGTCAGTTCGTCAAGTTAGGGAGGGACACACAATATGCATAACCGAACATCGATCTTCTCAAAACTATATTAATGACAGTGATGCGTTGAATCTGTTGCACCCGAAGACCGAGCAAAATACCATATTTAGTCCAATTAGCAGCCGAACTTCACCAGTGCAAGTGACAAACTGAGGCTGCTGCCTGCTGTAGCGCGCGTAGCATGGCTCTGTCTGAGATAGGCTGACGTCACTCTTTTCGCTCAACGCGCTGCGGGCGGGTATACGCTGAGCGGCGCTAATAACCGCGTGTACGATTGTTTTCGCCTCGGAACTGTCTTCCTGGAGCCGAAAAGTCGTAAAACGGGTTGTGTGCCCCTGTACATATTTCAATAAACAGGCTAAACAAGGTTGTTTTAAAACTCTTGTAAGTAATTTACGAGTGAATCTTGCGAAATGAAAATGGTTCAATTGGTTGTCCGAAGCGTGAAGATTCTGAAAATATGGGTTTCGTCGCGATCCGACGAAAGGTGTGGCCTGGAAAGTGAATCCCGTACGAGGTAAAGGAAACGGCTCGACTTCGGAGCTCATTGAACAGACTTGAATGATATGCGTCAATATGCCAGACCCACGCCACAATGATCGCCTTATCGCGACCCTCGTCAAGGCCATGTCCGAATGTACAAGTACTAATTATTGCAGTAGCGTCTTATCAATTGCCATTATCGCAGTTTGGCCTCTGAGGCTGTTTCTGCTTTCGGCAGCGCTAACGAACTGTGGACACGGGATTCTTGGGAATCACCGCGGTTTTAACAGTCTTTGTGGGGGGAACCTACGATTTACCAACAAAATATATTTTTTACAAACTATTGGTAAAGGCCCGCGCACAATTGGAGTAAGAATAAGAGTAGCAATAAGAATAACGAACAAAAAAGTTAAAACATAGGGAAACGTCATGCAAGTGCACACAATTGGCGCAAGCCGTAAAGTGTTGGGAGTTACGATAAGAATAGTGAATAAGGAGATGGAATATTCCAACTTTCTTATCGCTATTCTTACTTCAACCAAGCAGAGATAAGTTTTTTTTGAAAAAAACACGGTGCAACAATCAAACTGTAGTTGTCACGACAGCGGTTTGAAGTTTTCCTGTCACTGACAGCTGTCAGTGAACATTTTCCACGTTTTTTTAGCAGCTTGCACCTGTGCTCACTCTTATTGTTATTTCACTATTCTTATTCTTACTTCAAAAATTGTGCGCGGGTCTTAACAGCCTAAAACAAAATAGCTAGTGCTGAAAATTGAGAAAACTTTTTAAAATAAAGTTTCGGCAGCTATTCTGAATTTTCAGCAAACATAATAATTATAAAACAAAAAAATTACTCGTACTTTATTCGATAGCCTTATATCCCAACATTGCCTAGTGCACTATAGTCACTTTTTTAGTGGGGCTGCGCTTCAACCTGTTTAGTCAGTTTGTGTGTAAACAGATATTTAGTAGATATTAGAAGGCCATGGCACCCCCCTCCCCTCCCCCACACGCATAGAAGCACATGCGGCACTTCCAAAAGAAGCACCGTGAGCGCCGGAAGTGCTAGCCTCAGTGCTAGCCTCAGTGCAAGCCTCAGTGCTAGCCTCAGTGCAAGCCTCAGTGCTAGCCTCAGTGCGAGCCTCAGTGCTAGCCTCAGTGCAAGCCTCAGTGCAAGCCTCAGTGCTAGCCTCAGTGCAAGCCTCAGTGCAAGCCTCAGTGCAAGCCTCAGTGCTAGCCTCAGTGCGAGCCTCAGTGCGAGCCTCAGTGCAAGCCTCAGTGCTAGCCTCAGTGCTAGCCTCAGTGCAAGCCTCAGTGCAAGCCTCAGTGCAAGCCTCAGTGCAGGTCTCAGTGCAAGCCTCAGTGCAAGCCTCAGTGCAAGCCTCAGTGCAAGCCTCAGTGCAAGCCTCAGTGCTAGCCTCAGTGCAAGCCTCAGTGCTAGCCTCAGTGCAAGCCTCAGTGCAAGCCTCAGTGCAAGTCTCAGTGCATGCGTCCTCGTCGTGAATCCTCCGCGTCCCGAAGCGACGCTACGCGTTCGTCCTCGCCAGCCAATCAGCAGCCGGACGACAGGCGCGACACCCTCGCAGAGACCGGCAACTCGTGCCGCGAGGCGATCATTGATCGTCACAAGTCCGCACAATCGAAGACTGTCTGGTTCATCGAGCAGTGAACACGGCACACTGCTGGCACACTGCTGGCACACTGCTGGCACACTGCTGGCACACTGCTGGCAGACTGCTGGCAGACTGCTGGCAGACTGCTGGCAGACTGCTGGCAGACTGCTGGCACACTGCTGGCAGACTGCTGGCAGACTGCTGGCAGACTGCTGGCACACTGCTGGCAGACTGCTGGCAGACTACTGGCAGGCTACTGTCAGACTGCTAGCAGGCTGCTGGCAGACTGCTGGCAGGCTACTGGCAGGCTACTGGCAGGCTACTGTCAGGCTACTGGCACACTGCTGTCAGACTGCTGGCAGACTGCTGGCACACTGCTGGCAGACTGCTGGCAGACTACTGGCAGGCTACTGTCAGACTGCTAGCAGGCTGCTGGCAGACTGCTGGCAGGCTACTGGCAGGCTACTGGCAGGCTACTGTCAGGCTACTGGCACACTGCTGTCAGACTGCTGGAAGACTGCTGGCAGACTGCTGGCAGGCTACTGGCAGGCTACTGGCAGGCTACTGGCACACTGCCGGCGGTCGGCGAGTGCATTCAGCTCTCCGTGCAACGCCCCCCCCCCCCCCTCCCATTGCTGGCACCCCGTCCGAAGGGACAGGGTGCCGTCTGTCGTGACAAGGGTGGCGTTCCGCGTCGAGGGGAGCGATCGCCACGCGTGAATTGGCTTCGTCATCGGCGCTCGTCGATCCGTCGCCTCCAGCGCCGACAGCGACGCCCGCTGATCGATACACGCGAGTCACGGGTGTCACCCTCCTCGACGCGGTCGTCGGACGATCGACGATCCGCCAGGCGACGTCTTCAATTGGAGCTCATTGAGTGGCAATTGACGGACCGAGAGGTCGCCGTTGTCGCTCAATCACGCGCAGGCGGCGAAATCGGGTCGCCGCCGTCGATTCGCCTATCAAGTGGTCGCGACTTTTGGACTGACCGGGTCGAGCTGTTGCCCGTTTTCGACTGTCTGAATTCATATTTATTTTCCAAAGCACAATTTTAATTTACCAACAGTCAAATACAATAAAATGTATACGAGCGGATTTAACAAATACACAATAAACGCGGGGGGTGGGGGATTAGGGGTCACTGCACCTGGGCGTGATTGGTGAGTGCCCATCGGACGGCATGGGATGGGTGGACGAAGTCAAGGGATGCTGGCCGGCCGGTTGGCGGGGAAGCAAGGCAATTACCGGCGGGCGATCGCTGGACGTGAATCTCAGGAGATTCGCTTTCTTTGCGATTCCATGTCGAGCAATAAATCCATCCGCATGTATAATCGAGGTACGAAAGGCACCTGCAAAACGGCCTGCCTCTCAAAGTCACCTCTGACTTTGCCGTTCTCGGTTACAAAGTTAAATAATTAACATGGACATGCAACAGGGATTTTATCCATCTGAACCGATAACGACATGACGTAAAAGTTACAAAATCGCTAGCCTGAAACTCATTTTATTGTACAACAGACCTCCACGGCCGAATGGACGACTACAGTTCCAGAGTCAATCACTGATGCCGGCAAATAATCTTTGCATTTATATGGGAAAAGCAGTGTTTGAATCTGGAACGGCGAGATAAGACCAAGCGAGTGCCCTGGGGGGAATTACAGAACGAAATCTATAGCGTGAATAGCTGTCTTATCTTAAAGTTACGACAAACCGTATTACAGAAGCTTTTTTCATTGTTGCGAGATCTTAAGTTCAGCGTAAAGTTACGCATGGATTTTAGCAGTCTTAAGTCACAATCAACAGTTATGAATATTGCTTTTTCTTTATGTATTTTATTATGTTTACTTTATAATCATTAACAATAATGTATTAAACAATATTACACTTGCCCAAACTTCAATATCAAGATATACTGTCACTTTTGAAAATAATCATAGATGAATTTATCACTGCCATTTGGTTGATTCGAAATTACAACCTCCTCCAAACCTCTTAAAGAAGGCATATAAATAAACAAAACCCATGGCAACCACAGCGTAGTGCATCTGTCAGACTGAACCTGCAATGGACGACTTACGGCAACTTTAAGATAAGTGACAAAAAGTTTCTGTAATACCAAATTAACCACCACCTAAGTCCATCTTAACGCTTGCGTAAAGTTACGACGTTATCTTAAAGTAACGCAAAGTTTCTGTAATTCCCCCCCAGATCCTCATGTGCCGCGGTGTCGAAGCCGACACTCCTCGCCTCGCTGCACCCGACACTCGAATCTCGCGGTCTGCGTGTCGCCGTCCGCCATTGACCGTTGCGCGCGCATCGCGTTCGCGTCGCTTCGATCCCCGCCGAGTCGCTAGTCACAAGTCGGTCGGTCGGCAGTCGCCCCGTCCCCGCCCGTTCGCTCGCTCGCGTCCCGCCCGGCCACCACCGGCCACTGCCAGTCATGGCGGCGTCCCTGCGCTACACGCACGCGATCGTGTGTCGGGTGCCGCTCTCGTTTCGCACGCGCGCCGAGATCGACCTGGAGGTAGCGCGTCGCGAGCACGAGGCCGTCGTGCGGACGCTGAGGGAGCTCGGTCTGGACGTGCTCGAGCTGCCGCCCGACGAGGCGACGCCGGAGTGCGCGTTCGTCGAGGACACGGCCGTCGTGTGCAACGGCATCGCGCTCATGGCGCGGCCGGCGCTCGCCGGTCGCAAGAAGGAGGTGAGTGCGGCACGGCCGCCATCATTGGCTGCTCTGCTACCTATACACACCTATATCAACCCGACCCGATGGGGCAGCGTTTGCCGCGCGCTGGACGCATCTGTGCGACGTCTCCGTGCCGTTGGGACTTGGGACATGCGAGTGTGCGCGGGGAACTGGGTGACCGGGTTGCGAACTCGCCCCCCCCCTGCCCCCGCCCCGCCCCGCCCCGCCCCCTTCGCAGAGTGCGGGACGTCCCGAAATAATCCTTGCTTATCGGAGGACGACGGGCCATCTGGTCGGCCGCACGCGGGGGGGGGGGGGGGGGGGATTCCACTCGTGCCCGGCGCTCCAGGAATGGTCGAGGACGTGCGGTCGGCCGACGTTTCTCGGGACGTGCCCCGGGGCAATGACTCGACGTGCGGTCGGGCGGCAGGCGCTGGTTCGCTGGCGGTGGGCAGCGACCCTTGCCCGTGTGTATAGACACAACACACCAGTCACACGATCCGTCGATTTCACCGCGTTGCATATCGCGCGGCGACCACGCGGACGGACGGACGGACGGGGGGAGGCGTTTCGATCGCACCGCGCGACACGGACACCGCGCTAATCCAGGCGATAGGCGACGACCGCGATAACCTGTCCCTTAATGATGTCATCGGACGCTCGCTGGCGCGATCGCGTCGTGACAGCTGGCGTCGTCCGTCGAGCGAGCAGTGCTTCCTGGTGGAGGCGTCGGACCGGCAGTTTGTGTCTGCGATCGCGACGAGGGCACGCGGTCGTGCACCTGCGCAGAAGCAGGTGTCGCGGCCGGCGCCTCCAAACATTATGGGATTACACTAGTGAGACTTTTGTTCAGCGTTCAAATCCCAGTGTGGGAAATAGTTTTCTTCTTGAAACTATAGTGCTAAAGATATAGGACATAGCAGACATGAGTCTAAGAAATGTAATTGCATCACCAGTGCATCAGGGATGGTGTTTCATGGTGTTTGAATGTCGCTTCCGAATTCCGACGCGCTCAGAATGAATTCGATCCCGGCAATGAATGGTGGATCGCTTATCGACGCGTCGATCCTCTTTCAACTGGACGCTCCCAATTCCTGTCTCAAGTCACAACGGAGCATAACATGAATAGCAACTAGCAAGAGCTATATAGCCTCGATTTCCTATGCAACGAACGCCGTCGGATCTCGATGCGTGCTCGCCTCTCTACGAGCAGCACAACATGGTCGTGCTATAGACGAGACCGCGACCTACTTTCAGTCGTTATACGAAAGGGGAGGGGCGTTTGCCTCCGAGTCGGCAGCAATTCACACCGAGATCGGTTACACTCGACGCCGTCCGCCCAACGGTCCCAGTCCCATGCCACGGGAGGCGTCGACGTCGTCCGCTCGGGCGACGGACGCCCGTTGCCAAGGCGACTGGAGTTTGTTTCACGTTCAGATGGCGAGTGGTGTTTCACTCTGACAAATGACAGGATGTTGTTACATGGTCCTGGGGCCGAGGTGTTGTACACCCGCGACCCATGTACTTGGGACGCTCGGCCTCTCGTCGCCTTACGAGATCAGAGATCGCCCTTGTCCCTCCCGGCGAAGCTGGGAGAATGTGTGCCCGAATACAGTCGTGTTATACAGTCGAATATAGCTAGCACCTGCCCGGCAAGCAGGAGGTACCGGGTTCCTATACCGGTTCGGGTGCACATTTCTCCAGCTTCGTCTTCCTTCCACTCCTATAAAAATGTTCCCCTGCTGTTATTCGAGCCAAAGGTGTGGATATTCGCGGGCCGTCCCATTGTTCCGCCAAAGGGTTGAATCGAATGCCTGACAGCGCCATATTGTCTGGAGTGTATACACAGCAACACTAAAATACCCTATATAGTGGATCGCCTCGATCAGGTACGCCGGTCGTGTTTGTGTCTCGGGCCAGACACGCGCTGAGTGTTGTCTTCTGGACACCGAAGGAGGGCAGTCACCCGTTCGCCCCGGCCGTGACGCAATTGCTGGCTTCGACGAGGCGGTGATCTCATGTCATTTGCATAACGTTGTCCCGCGCGGCGACTGCGAGGCGAGAGGCGCTCGCTCGGCTTCGGTTGGTGGGCTTCACTCCACGCGGACGTTCAGTGTCGGACTGACCGGGGTCGGGGCGGCTTGGCGGCGAGTGCCGCGCCGGGGCCCCGAGCTGTTTCACCGCGGGGCCCCCAGTTTCCCAATTGTGGCCGGCCCTAAAAATTGGCGGTGACCTTGTTTGCAGGGTATGCACTTTTTGAGTTTTGTTGAGCTGAAAAATATAGCGATAACCTTTTTAGAGTATGAATGGATTCTATTATGGGGGGGGGGGGGGGCCTTAGGAGTCCTCGCCGCCGGGGCCCTCGGGTAGCCAGTCCCCGACTGCTGACAGTCATGGGCGTCCAACGGATGATGAGGATGGGGGGTGGGGGAATACACCCTTCTCCCCCTTTTGGAGAGGAACCTCATCACCGCGGGCAAAATTCATTTGAAGCGGTTTCAACTATGTCGCTATCTCTGTAAATCTTCAGACTCCTCTCCCTTCGCCGTCACGAAATCCTACACCGCTTCGGTATCGACGTTGACGGTATGCACTGTCTGTCTGCGTGAAGTGGAAAGCCCACAGGGATTATCGTGGATTAAGTCACATGGATCACGCTCGCGGCTTGTCATTATCAGGAGTGCTTGCATGGGGCCGGGACAAGACAGAGGATCCATTCCAGACTGGAGCCGCCTGGAATATGGTCTTGCGCTCGGGGGAAATCTCTGGAATCATGCGGCGAGCAAAGCTTGAGATTGACCTGCCCCTCCCCTCGCGCTGAAGCCCAAGTGTTGTCGCCAAACGCGGCAAGTCGCGTTGCTGCAGTTTCGCTGCGAATTCTCCGAAGAACGGGAGCATGGCATGCCCTTCTGTGCCATGGACACGACACATGGTCAGCGAATATCGACCCGAAGCTTGCTTTAGCTTGCCGACCTAGCTGCACAACATTGTGTGATTGCTCATTATTGCAGCAAATGCAATCGAATATTTAACGATTAACGCATGCGCTATATACGTGCTCGGCATGCAGTTTTCTGAGTGAACTCCCATATTTTCCGAGTTGCACAGCCAGAGGCGTAAAATTTGTGGGCTCCTATCACTCCCCCCCCCCCCCCCCACCAAACCAAGTACAAATCGAATAAGGAAATTGATTTTAAAGTCCAAATTATTACCCCTTTTCTCTAGCAATCAATTATTTTCATTGCATTTATCACGTAGTACTGCAACGTGCATATCTTCCCTTTGTCAAAGAACCCCCCTGGGGGACTGCAGCTGAACTGACTCCGTTACGGCAATGTTGATTTTGCTTTGCATCCATGGCAGTGATGTTTCGAGGAGAAATATATCATGTTCTTGTCGTTGAAACTGAGCGCCCTTATTCCGCCAAGTTGGTAGTCGTGCAGCAAAACAGCGACTCATTTAATTTTGTGTCGCAGTTTACAACAATACTTTCTTTTGAGCTAACGTCGCGGAGCGGCTGAAGTCATTCTTGAAACTGTGTTGCACTTTAAAGACAAACTCCGCTCAGGAAGCCTAGCGGGGGCGGCTTACGCCACTGCAAAGCCACTGGGTAGATAAAATTTGGTTTAGCTGAAAGCTGTAAATTATAAAAGACGCGCTATTTTCGTATACGAATTCCACAAGTTTTACTTTAATACGTTCTTTTAAATATTCACGAGCGCTATACGGTAAACATTGCTCGTGCGCATGATGCTAATAAACCTGCATGATTAACGATTCCTCGTCTCGACCTGGCCGTGTGTGCAATAAATCGGCGCGGACGAATTTGATTCATAGCCGGTAAATATAGACGCGCCTCGTGTGTAAATTGTGTAGTGTTTTGCATGAAACGTTCGCGGCATTCAAATTGCGTGTTTTCACGTTCGAGGCGAGGTCGCTTGTGACCCCTTTAAATATAGGTTGGCACCCAACACATTTCATGCGTCGAAAATTCACCTGCATATTTATACAACGAATGTACCATAGGAGCGGGAAAAAACGCGTAACCTTGGGTCTCATATTATAGTATACCCTGTGATATACCTATATTTCTTTTATGGAATTGCTGCGCCAAATGATCGGAGGACGATGATAAACTGAAATAGGCGAGGAATCGACCGATGTTTGGCATTACAAATCCACGAAACATTCAAGCATATCTGCAGCAAACACAGCCATCCAGAAGTTACCTGTCGGGATGATGCCACTTTGTCTCGCTCGCCGCCTCCATCGCTCGGGGTGGTCCATTGAGAGGCGGACGACGCCCCCCCCCCCCCCGTCGATATCTGACCACGTGTCGCGTGTTCGCAGGTGGAGACGGTGCGCGCCGTCCTCAAGAAGGAGCTGGACATGCCGATCGTGGAGATCGCCGACGAGAACGCCAAGCTCGAGGGAGGCGACGTGCTCTTCACAGGTACACAAGACTCTGCACTGTGTGTACCTATATACCGTGTCCCATGTCCCATGCCCCATGCCCCATGCCCCATGCCCCATGCCCCATGCCCCATGCCCCAAGGACCATGCCCCGTGCCCCATGCCCCATGCCCCATGTCCCAAGGACCATGCCCCATGCCCCATGCCCCATGCCCCAAGGACCATGCCCCGTGCCCCATGCCCCATGCCCCATGCCCCATGCCCCATGCCCCAAGGACCATGCCCCGTGCCCCATGCCCCATGCCCCATGTCCCAAGGACCATGCCCCATGCCCCATGCCCCAAGGACCATGCCCCGTGCCGCATGCCCCATGCCCCATGCCCCATGCCCCATGCCCCAAGGACCATGCCCCGTGCCCCATGCCCCATGCCCCATGTCCCAAGGACCATGCCCCATGCCCCATGCCCCATGCCCCAAGGACCATGCCCCGTGCCGCATGCCCCATGCCCCATGCCCCAAGGACCATGCCCCGTGCCCCATGCCCCATGCCCCATGTCCCAAGGACCATGCCCCATGCCCCATGCCCCATGCCCCAAGGACCATGCCCCGTGCCCCATGCCCCATGCCCCATGCCCCATGCCCCAAGGACCATGCCCCGTGCCCCATGCCCCATGCCCCATGTCCCAAGGACCATGCCCCATGCCCCATGCCCCATGCCCCAAGGACCATGCCCCGTGCCCCATGCCCCATGCCCCATGCCCCATGCCCCATGCCCCATGCCCCATGCCCCAAGGACCATGCCCCGTGCCCCATGCCCCATGCCCCATGTCCCAAGGACCATGCCCCATGCCCCATGCCCCATGCCCCAAGGACCATGCCCCGTGCCCCATGCCCCATGCCCCATGCCCCATGCCCCATGCCCCAAGGACCATGCCCCGTGCCCCATGCCCCATGCCCCAAGGACCATGCCCCATGCCCCATGCCCCATGCCCCATGCCCCAAGGACCATGCCCCGTGCCCCATGCCCCATGCCCCAAGGACCATGCCCCATGCCCCATGCCCCATGCCCCATGCCCCATGCCCCATGCCCCAAGGACCATGCCCCGTGCCCCATGCCCCATGCCCCAAGGACCAAGGACCATGCCCCATGCCCCATGCCCCATGCCCCAAGGACCATGCCCCGTGCCCCATGCCCCATGCCCCAAGGACCATGCCCCATGCCCCATGCCCCATGCCCCAAGGACCATGCCCCTTGCCCCAAGGACCATGCCCCTTGCCCCATGCCCCATGCCCCATGCCCCATGCCCCATGCCCCATGCCCCATGCCCCATGACCCATGTCCCATGCCCCATGTCCCATGCCCCATGCCCCAGGCCCCCACTGCATAACGGAGTGGCGTGAAACTAAATCGTGCCGTGGAGCGGGCGACGGCGAAGTCACGCAGAGTTACGGCATTGACTTGAAACTGAAAGACTGCCGATGGTTTAAGATGGGTGAGGATGAATTTGGCTGCCACGCTTTGCCCACAATTCGCTCGAGTTTCGTGCTCGGCAGTGAGACGATGGAGCCATGGACAGAGCCATGGACAGAGCCATGGACAGAGCCATGGACAGAGCCATGGACAGAGCCATGGACAGAGCCATGGACAGAGCCATGGACAGAGCCAAGGACAGAGCCATGGACAGAGCCATGGACAGAGCCATGGACAGAGCCATGGACAGAGCCATGGACAGAGCCATGGACAGAGCCACGGACAGTGCCATGGACAGAGCCATGGACAGAGCCATGGACAGAGCCATGGACAGAGCCATGGACAGAGCCATGGACAGAGCCATGGACAGAGCCATGGACAGAGCCATGGACAGAGCCATGGACAGAGCCATGGACAGAGCCATGGACAGAGCCATGGACAGAGCCATGGACAGAGCCATGGACAGAGCCATGGACAGAGCCATGGACAGAGCCATGGACAGAGCCATGGACAGAGCCATGGACAGAGCAATGGACAGAGCAATGGACAGAGCAATGGACAGAGTCATGGACAGAGCCATGGACAGAGCCATGGACAGAGCCATGGACAGAGCCATGGACAGAGCCATGGACAGAGCCATGGACAGAGCCATGGACAGAGCCATGGACAGAGCCATGGACAGAGCCATGGACAGAGCAATGGACAGAGTCATGGACAGAGCCATGGACAGAGCCATGGACAGAGCCATGGACAGAGCCATGGACAGAGCCATGGACAGAGCCATGGACAGAGCCATGGACAGAGCCATGGACAGAGCCATGGACAGAGCCATGGACAGAGCCATGGACAGAGCAATGGACAGAGCCATGGGCGCTGGCCGTAAACTAGACTCCATTTCGTCGCGAGTACGAGAGCGAATTGCAATCATCAAAGGCACCGTTGCCCGTTTTGCCTCGGACTAAACGTTCTCGCCTTGTATATAATAGCGTCATTTCGTCTGCCTACATACAGAATGACGGGCTGTAAACGTAGAGTTACATTCTTGAGACTAATTTGCAAACATGCTCAAAATGACGGACCTCTAGAGAGAGGAGAGCTACGGCGAGGACGCCTGCATGCGTGGGATAGCGTGGGATCGTGTGGGATCGTGTGGGATCGTGTGGGCCCCCGGATGACCGGGCCACCAATAAGCCGAGCACGCGATTCCCCCGAGCTGCAGCCGGCCGCGGGCCGAAACCAGCGAGAAACCTCACGAATCTCAGCCAATCGCTGCCTTGGTCGAGCTCAACGATGTCGCACTCTGCTGTTTGCTGGCTGCGTGCGTGAAATCATTGCGCGAAACGCGGGCAGTAAAGATTCCTGTGTAATGACATGCGTGAACCGTGATCAATGCTTTAGCACTTTGCTCTGTGCATCACTGACACACCGAACGAGCGGGTGTCGGGCACGTGCTCGCGTTGACTCGAGTCCAGAAGCGTGGAATTTGAGTGACAGCTCACCGACAAGTTGGCCCTCGCTGCGTCAAAGTGGGCATTACTCACTGGCCATGCGAGTGCAGTCAGTCTTGCGTCACGATTACAGCGAAAGGTTAATCGACGCGCTAAGCGCTTGTCCCCCCCCCCCCCCCGTTCACCACCCTCCGACGAGACGTCTTGGCGTCAAGCGCTCGTCCAGAACGGCACGGGGGCAGTCGTCGCCAGTTGGTACGTTCCCACCGCGGGCCGAAACGGGATCGCCTCGGCGGACTTTGAGCATCGATCGCCAGCGAGCGGACGTATAAGAGGTGACGGCTGCTCCGTGTTTACCCGCGGTGGGGGGGGGGGGGGGGGGGGGGGGGGGATAGGGGGGATAGGGGGGATTGAGACGCGGCGACGGACAAATATTCCTCCCCGAAGCCTAAAAGCCAGCGCCCGGCTGCGAGCGAGGCGATCTTATCGGGTATCGTTCACACGCGGCCCTTGCTGCATTATTCAGTCGATATCCCCATCCACCGCACTTGTGCCAGCGTCCTACATGTATGATTATTGTGCCGAGTCCGAGCTAATTTCCTGCCCTGTGTGTTCGCGTCCCGCACGACGCCGACATCGGTGCTGATTGGGCGGCACGTCGTTAATTGTGGTTGCCAGATTGCCCGCGGCGCCCGGATGTCTGCTTAGGGTAGGTCGTGGTGTCGGTTCCGGTCGCTTTGTGCACTTCCGGCGGACACCCTCTTTGACCGGCGAGACGGCGCCCTTGGGACGGGTCACTTGGGTGCAGATGACTCTTCGGGTGTCTGCCGTCGTGGACTCGATCGGAGTCCCGAGTTCGACCCTGTGGCGTGGCTGGAGATGTTATGGAAGCTGAGGGACGGTTTGAAATGGGGATGTACCACAGTTGGAAGGGGGGGGGGGGGGGTGGAGAATAGGGGGCCCATGCCCTGATTGGTAAGATGGTTGGGCACCGCTTTGACACCCTAGGGCCCTTGCATGCGCGAGTGTTAGGGTCAGAAACTCGTCAGCACACTTTTGGTAGGGTTTCGAGAAAGTCTTCGATCTTAGTGTCAACAGGGGTTGCGAAAGATGTGGGGGCTTGGCGGCATTTGTTCAAGTGTCGCTAGAAGTTACACGAAAGTTAGCAATTGGGACACGCAGGTTTTGCAAAGGACAGTGGCATCAGTTCGTAACATAACAGTACACATTTGCTGTTTTCAGATATCAATTAGAAATCTAACAAAGTGACAACACGCCAATTAGTGACAAGACGTGTTCATCTATCGGAATCTGGCTCGCCTGTCCAACGTGTGCTTTGCAACTGTTTGCAGGCCGCGAGTTCTTCGTGGGCATCTCCGAGTGGACCAACGAGGCGGGCGCACGCGCAGTCGCCGCCGCCTTCCCCGAGTACCCCTGCACCCCCGTCAAGGTCAGCACAACCTCCACCACCCCTGCCATAACCTGCAAACTTGCTGTCAGTTACTGGTTATTATTTTATTAATTGCAATTGTTTAGTTCACTTTGAACCATTGAACAAACTCATATATTGGGGTCCCCTTTTCTTGGGGTTTTTAAATGGCACATTCAAATCTGGTGCAGACTGCCAGATGTTCCAGTGGTTTAGGAGGAAGCCTATACTTTGGTGGGAGGATCATTAGAATTTTAGGTCAAACAAAAATTGGTTCTTTTGTCCACACTGTCAACATCAGTGGAGCCATCACCTTTGAGGAAGCAACTGTACACTGTATTTAGCGCATCAAAAGCCAGCTTAAAATAGTTTTTTAAAGAAAACTTGTGCTTAAGATAGGACAAGCTGACATTGGTCTTAGAAGTACACTCATCTTGAATTTTGGTAACATTATAAAAATGGAGCATGTTACGTCCTGCTATTAGCATGGTTTGATGCTGATAGCTAGCCTGGAAGATCTGGGAAACGTTGGACATTCAGCCGTCCGTGCCAGGATTGCAATTGTGTGCCTACCGAGGCTGTCATTGTTCGGTGGTTTGCCAGGTGACGGAATCCCGCCACCTCAAGGGCTTGGTGTCGATGGCCGGCCACGACGTCATCTGCGTGGGCGCCTCGGCCGCCGCCAAGGACGTGCTCAAGGTGAGCGTATACCGACCCGGAGACATTCCGCTAGTGGACGCAGAACTTATTGCAGGACGCTAGGCAGAATATCGGCGGGCAATACCACCTTTCGTCATTTCGCGCTCCTTGCACAATGTGACTTTTGCTCGTGTACTGCTGTTGCGTACAAACTTTGCGCTAGATGTAAAAAATTAACCTCTCCGTTATTTAATCAACTTATAAAACTTGCTTAGGGCCGGTATTACAATATTTTTCAACTCGGGGTTTAGCGTCCAGCCCTCGGAAACAGATGAATACCACGGCATCCTATTTGCGGTTGCCATGACAAATATCTTAACTCCTACTTTAACTCTGGGTTGAGGCACTTGTAAAACTGGGTCTTACTACTTATACCCAGTTTTACCAAAATGTTCAACTCCTAGTTGAGATCCCAACTAGGAGTTACAAATGAATTCGCTGCATGTGATTGGCTGAATCCAATTGTAACTCCCAGTTGGCATCTCAACTAGGATACTTGTCACTTTCCATTTGGGAGTTCCCTTTGATAATGTTTGTGCATAATACACCATTGGTTCCATCTAGATCATTCAATTACTTTAATGGAACAATGTTCGCTAGAGAAATCTTTATTTTATCGGTGTGGCACCGTTTGAAAAACTTGGTGCAACCGGGCCTTACCGACGTACTAACCGTACTTTACCGCTAATGAGGCGCTTGCAATGCAAGCGAAGGATGCCGCGGCCCGTGTGCAGGAAGGGTGTCCAAGGTGTCCAAGGTGTGTGTGTGTGTGTTGTGCCAGCGCATCGAGCGCCAGGCCACGTTCGCCTACCGGACGCTGACGGTGCCGGAAGACGGAGCCGCCAACGTGCTGCACGTCAACGGCACGCTCCTGCATCGGTCGCCCGCCGACTGTCCCGACTCGTGCAAGGTGGGCAACACACTCGCACTCTCTACACGTGTCTTACGGTCACAGAGGAGACTTGGGGCTAGATACTGAAATGGACCATCACTCTACTACTCTGTCCTCTAGTCTGTCCCGCTCGGCGAAGCAGGGAGAATGTGTGACCGGATAGCTCGGTTGGTAGAGCACCTGCCCGGCGAAGCAGGGAGAATGTGGGACCGGATAGCTCGGTTGGTAGAGCACCTGCCCGGCGAAGCAGGGAGAATGTGGGACCGGATAGCTCGGTTGGTAGAGCACCTGCCCGGCAAGCAGGGAGAATGTGTGACCGGATAGCTCGGTTGGTAGAGCACCTGCCCGGCAAGCAGGGAGGATGTGTGACCGAATAGCTCAGTTGGTAGAGCACCTGCCCGGCAAGCAGGGAGAATGTGTGACCGAATAGCTCAGTTGGTAGAGCACCTGCCCGGCAAGCAGGGAGGATGTGTGACCGAATAGCTCAGTTGGTAGAGCACCTGCCCGGCAAGCAGGGAGGATGTGTGACCGAATAGCTCGGTTGGTAGAGCACCTGCCCGGCAAGCAGGGAGAATGTGTGACCGAATAGCTCAGTTGGTAGAGCACCTGCCCGGCAAGCAGGGAGGATGTGTGACCGAATAGCTCAGTCGGTAGAGCACCTGCCCGGCAAGCAGGGAGAATGTGTGACCGAATAGCTCGGTTGGTAGAGCACCTGCCCGGCAAGCAGGGAGGATGTGTGACCGAATAGCTCGGTTGGTAGAGCACCTGCCCAGCAAGCAGGGAGAATGTGTGACCGAATAGCTCGGTTGGTAGAGCACCTGCCCGGCGAAGCAGGGAGAATGTGTGACCGAATAGCTCAGTTGGCAGAGCACCTGCCCGGCAAGCAGGGAGAATGTGTGACCGAATAGCTCAGTCGGTAGAGCACCTGCCCGGCAAGCAGGAGGTCCCGGGTTCGTATCCCGGTTCGGGTGCACATTTTTCCAGCTTCGCCTCCCTTCCATTAAATTGCATACTGGTAACTGCTGAAACCAGTAACAATTTCCTCTCAAATACTAAAATGTTTGTAGGTTATTAAGAGTTCCTACTAATTTTCTTTAAAATCAAGTAGGTAGGTAACTTCTAGAGGAAGTTAAAACAACTGGTTAATTTTGCTGTAACAATGCTACATGTAAATTGAGGAAATGTTGACAATATTATTTCAGGGCCCTAGGTTGTAATACGTATGCCAAATTAAGAAGGTTGTAATACGTATGCCAAATTAAGAAGGTTGTAATACGTATGCCAAATTAAGAAGGTTGTAATACGTATGCCAAATTAAGAAGGTCGTCCTGGATGGATTTAATGGGAATAATTTCAGCAAACTAGAAACAAATTAGGTACCCTTGGTACATGGTACCTAGATAGTTAGAGGTTGAAAGTGTCTACGCTACATTTTGAACTACAGCACAGGAATAGGTTCGAGTCCCAAAGGAGCCAGAACAAGTCTATAGAAACGGATCTTGCACCTTTTATTATTATTCTTGGCAGTCAGGAGTCAGCTGGCAGGAATGTCGAATGAATATGAGTTAAGCAAATTATACCAGCCTTTGAAATCAAGTAACATTAGACATTGTTGTCACGTGTCACTTTGCATTTGGGAGTTCCCTTTGATAATGTTTGTGCATAATACAGCTTTGGTTCCATCTAGACCATTCAATTACTTTAATGGAACAATGTTTGCTAGAGAAATCTTTATTTTATAGGTGTGGCCAATGTTTGTAGATGCATATCTCATTTCCATTTGTTAACTGAAAGTTGTTATAGTGCAAATTGCTAATTTAATTTGGTACCCTTACCTAGATAAGCAAAAGGAAAGGAGCCACGCAACATTATTGAATTCCGGCATCCCTCCCTTCCCCCGGCTGTACAATTATGAACTATAACAAGGTAGTGAGAGTACAACCATCTGAAATCAACACTTCTGTCATTGTTCTTGTTTCACTCTGCTGATAGCAATATCTCCCATGGCTTCATATGAGTCATACCCACTCAACTAGTGACAAGGTTTCTCGTATGAAATTATTAACAGGATTATTCGATTATTACATGATTATTATTACTAACAAATTATGAATATATCATCTAGGATTGGTTTAATAATCTAAAGCTGGTCATAATATGTATCCTTGATCTACAGTCACATCATTCAATTTCACATAAGATGTTGCTAAAGAAGCAGAATGTTTAGACAAAAGTCTTTGTGAAACCAAATTACTTTCTTCAGACTCTTATAAGGCCGTTCATTGACGGTTGTTGAGGTTAATTGAACTCAACTTTTTATGGATTTCCAGGAGATATTTCGAGGTTCTGAAATGTTCAATTGGTTGCCAAAAGTGTGAGGATTCCGTAGATATTTGTTTCGTTGCGATCGGATAACGGGTGTGGCCTGGAAAGTGTATACGGTAAGAGGTAAATTCTTAGCTGGAATTTACCCTTAAGTACATCTTTCAATGTTCCGGCTAAACATGGTTATTTTAAAACTCTTGTTAGTAATTGACGAGTATATCTTGCAAAATGAAAATGGTCCAATTGGTTGTCCGAAGTGTGAAGATTCCGAAAACACAGGTTTCGTCGCGATCCGACGAAAGGTGTGGCCTGGAAAGTGTATCCCGAACGAGGTGAAGGAAACGGCTCGACTTCGGAGCTCAGTGAACGGGCTTAATTAAGTGTTGGCGTACAAAATCGCCACTCAATTCCCGCCGTGGCCTCTCACTTCCCTTCCCGTCGACAAAACCGCTTCGTCTAACCAACAAAACACCCGCAATTGTCTGTGCAGATATTCGAAGAGCGGATCGACTTTGCGCAGCGGAGCCTGAGCGTGGCGGAGCTGTCAAAGGCGGGCAGCGGCCTGTCGTCCTGCTGTCTGCTCTTCCGTAGATCGCGGCACATCCGAAGCCTCTAGACCTCGCGCTCTGCGTCCCCCGCCCTTTGCCCCTACTCCCACGCCCTCCTCGTCTCGTGCCCGGACTTTGCGCTGGCGGCCCGGAACGCCAATCGCAGCCCCCTAGCGAATAATGCACCTCGGACATGTGCCATCTTGGTGGGGATTCCGGACCGAACTCGCTTACAATTATCAAATGCTACGGATGCTGACAGTTTGTGCGGCTTTGCTTTGCAGCTGTAAAAAACATGAAATGGAGTGCACAAATAAGAATTGTGCACAGAAAGAATGTTTAGAGAAAAGACCAATAGCTCAAGGTTGAAACACTACTAGATTTCAAACTGGGATTTGAATCCTAAATCAAAGTCTCGCTGGTTTCCCCACGTTTCGTAACAAATATAGCTTACATAACGCATATATGCGTAACATATATAGTTACTACCTCGAGGGTAAATGGTGATGCTGCTGCGGTGAAGCTGTGAGGCTTTTGTTCAGCATTCTAAACCCAGTTTGAAATAGTTTCTTCTAAACTAATATACTAAAGATAGGACAGGTGGACACGAGTCTTAGAAATTGAGGAATGTTTCAATGTGCTATCTTTAAAACGTGCATTTCTTTTAACTAATTCTCATACTCTCTCCTCGTTCGTTATAATTCACTACAATTTGCATCTATACGCAAAAATGTTTGTGGCTCCAAAATGACTGCCGCAGCGAATATGGGAGATCGGCGGTCTCGGCCAATTGGCGGCCAGTGCTGGCTCCAAAATGACCGCCGCAGCGAATATGGGAGATCGGCGGTCTCGGCCAATTGGCGGCCAGTGCTGGCTCCAAAATGACCGCCGCAGCGAATATGGGAGATCGGCGGTCTCGGCCAATTGGCGGCCAGTGCTGGCTCCAAAATGACCGCCGCAGCGAATATGGGAGATCGGCGGTCTCGGCCAATTGGCGGCCAGTGCTGGCTCCAAAATGACTGCCGCAGCGAATATGGGAGATCGGCGGTCTCGGCCAATTGGCGGCCAGTGCTGGCTCCAAAATGACTGCCGCAGCGAATATGGGAGATCGGCGGTCTCGGCCAATTGGCGGCCAGTGCTGGCTCCAAAATGACCGCCGCAGCGAATATGGGAGATCGGCGGTCTCGGCCAATTGGCGGCCAGTGCTGGCTCCAAAATGACCGCCGCAGCGAATATGGGAGATCGGCGGTCTCGGCCAATTGGCGGCCAGTGCTGGCTCCAAAATGACCGCCGCAGCGAATATGGGAGATCGGCGGTCTCGGCCAATTGGCGGCCAGTGCTGGCTCCAAAATGACCGCCGCAGCGAATATGGGAGATCGGCGGTCTCGGCCAATTGGCGGCCAGTGCTGGCTCCAAAATGACCGCCGCAGCGAATATGGGAGATCGGCGGTCTCGGCCAATTGGCGGCCAGTGCTGGCTCCAAAATGACCGCCGCAGCGAATATGGGAGATCGGCGGTCTCGGCCAATTGGCGGCCAGTGCTGGCTCCAAAATGACTGCCGCAGCGAATATGGGAGATCGGCGGTCTCGGCCAATTGGCGGCCAGTGCTGGCTCCAAAATGACCGCCGCGGCGAATATGGGAGATCGGCGGTCTCGGCCAATTGGCGGCCAGTGCTGGCTCCAAAATGACCGCCGCAGCGAATATGGGAGATCGGCGGTCTCGGCCAATTGGCGGCCAGTGCTGGCTCCAAAATGACCGCCGCAGCGAATATGGGAGATCGGCGGTCTCGGCCAATTGGCGGCCAGTGCTGGCTCCAAAATGACCGCCGCAGCGAATATGGGAGATCGGCGGTCTCGGCCAATTGGCGGCCAGTGCTGGCTCCAAAATGACCGCCGCAGCGAATATGGGAGATCGGCGGTCTCGGCCAATTGGCGGCCAGTGCTGGCTCCAAAATGACTGCCGCAGCGAATATGGGAGATCGGCGGTCTCGGCCAATTGGCGGCCAGTGCTGGCTCCAAAATGACCGCCGCAGCGAATATGGGAGATCGGCGGTCTCGGCCAATTGGCGGCCAGTGCTGGCTCCAAAATGACCGCCGCAGCGAATATGGGAGATCGGCGGTCTCGGCCAATTGGCGGCCAGTGCTGGCTCCAAAATGACCGCCGCAGCGAATATGGGAGATCGGCGGTCTCGGCCAATTGGCGGCCAGTGCTGGCTCCAAAATGACTGCCGCAGCGAATATGGGAGATCGGCGGTCTCGGCCAATTGGCGGCCAGTGCTGGCTCCAAAATGACCGCCGCAGCGAATATGGGAGATCGGCGGTCTCGGCCAATTGGCGGCCAGTGCTGGCTCCAAAATGACCGCCGCAGCGAATATGGGAGATCGGCGGTCTCCGCTTCTGGCCCTACGGCTCGATGGTAGTGCCTATCTCACCTTCTCTGTTCCTCTCATTTGCTCGTTGAGGGCCGTCTCGCTTACGAGAGCTACTAACCAACGCTTTCTGCCCAAGGCTACAAGAGAGTGTCAATATATATATATTGGGATTTAGAATCTCAGAATGATATTAAAATTCAAACAAAGAAAGTATATATATATATATATATGTCTGTAAGTAAACCTTTGTGTTAGGGCAGAGTTTACGTGCAATAAATTAGTGTTTAACAAATAATTCGGCCGAGCCCCGAACTATGACGAGGCTGCTGCCGTTTTAGTTCCTTATGATTTGTGCAAAGCGAGTGCGATGTTTCGTATTGTTTCCGAGGAGTGCTTCCTCCCCCCGTGCGTTATTCCCCTGCCCAGCCTGTGTTCAGACTTCAGAGCCTTCGGGCACAAAACTGCCAAGTGGGTGGGCAGGCCATCAAGCTTCATGCAAAGTGCTAACGACTTCCTTTGAGCTGAAATGAAATTTGACTCGGAAAATTCCAAGAGTTTTAAGAGTCTGACTTTAAGCACCCAAACCCATGATTGATTTTTGCACTTGAAAATATAATAAATCTTCTCTATGGCTTTGTATTATTGTTGTGTTTGTTCGTATGCCACCTCTGCTCTGAGCGTGTGTGGTGACGGACTTTTCACTCTGCACCGCAGCCTTGGTCTGAGTCGCTCGTGCACTGTACAGGAACAACCAATAAAGCTGTGTTACGTAATCAAACCTTCCATGTGCCTACTCATTTAATCATATCGTTTTCCTATTCTATGCTGGAGAATTGGCAATTCCCCATGCAAAGCATTCCTCCTCTTCCGGCATTGCAAGACTCGGGGATTCCGGACTGCACGACATGGTTAATAAAGTCACTTTTCCCTAATTTTTGAGCCTGCTGTTGTCCAGGAGTAGGAATGGTTATCACAATCGGCAGTGCATTGCAAGGTTAATGGTTAAAATATTATATATTATATTAATATATAAAAATATGCGTACCAAGGTTAATAGATAGTTCCCCAGGTTGCCTTGATCGGGATTTTGACTGTGATGTCAGCGATGCCACCCGGCTCTCTAGACTCTCTGGCCGATGCTCTGGCACTGCCACACAGAGACATGCAGTTTGTTTTAGCCACGATTTTCATAGAACTGTCATTGCTGACACTTGCTGTCACTGCTCAACTTTATTTTTTTGGTTTACCATGATATGAAAGTGATTTGGTAAACTAACAGCTTCATTGTAGTCCATATTATGCTTCAATAACTAAATTTGTATATCCCATAAAGACAAAGTGCGGAGCTGGTTCGTGAAAAATGCCAAAAAACCAGAAATGCATCTTGAATGACGTTTGTAAAGGGTCAGTCTGGTGAACTTTCAATTTCTAATAGCACATATCAGTTGTGAGAGTGCACATGCGGGCGCAAATGCCACAGAATTGATTGAAACCTATGTTTAGAAGGTACTTCGAACTTTTATCTTTTGTAGGCGTTACAATAAGCTCGTCGTTTCAAACTGCTTTCATTTCTATCTATATATTATGTCACAAATATTGCTGGCTATTTCAAAATGTCATCCATTCCAAAAACATAGCCACTGCTTATTGAATACGATAGTTTCACACTGAAAATCACAGTATACAGGGAGCAATGAGGCACCGCTGACGTCACATGAACCCAAGGTTTGTATAATATACTACTTCCCTGTATACTAGTATATACTATAAGTAGTATATTATACAAACCTTGGTGTGAATCTAAAAACTTGAGACAATGACAATGCCCGATCGAGGCAACCTTGGTAAGTATGTATGAACCTTGGGTGCATCGTGTTAAGAAAACAATTTCATAAAAATACAAAGCACAAGCCTTCTTGACTTCAAAAACAATGTTTGTTTCTTATTATTACATCATCATATACAAAGAACCAAGAAAACAGGTAAAGCTTATCTTATAATAATCATAAATCAACAACGTACTAATTAAAAGTGCATTGATCACCAAAATTATTGATTGATTATAAAATTATTGTTGATAATTATTATTGATTATAAAATTATTGATCACCAAAATCGAAATGAGAACAAACTGCATTGTCGTCAAGACATCTCGAATGGAAACGCCGAATTCCTACCTCACATTCAAGTAGCTAACAACCAGCAAGCACAGACCAGTGCACTCTGAACCTGCAAACTCTTTCCTTCCTTCCGTCTGGCTGGCAAGTTTTCGAATGCATTGCACAACATTAGTGTCGGCCCCGGCGTTTGCTGCGACCGCCGAGGCTGAGACTCCGTCTCGTCGGCCAACGAGCAGCGACCGACTCGTTGCGGGCCTACGAGCCGAACCAATCGGTGCTCATCGCGCCGAAGAAGGCGGCGGCTCCGGACCGCACCGTCTCCCCGGGTCCCGCGTCCACCTTGGCTTTCGCCCCGGCCGGCTTGCGCTGGAACAACGGCGGTCTTCGTGAGACACGCCGGCATGCGTCTTGACGAGTCCCATCCCTTCGGCGATGTGGAGCAGTAGGGATTGCGGGCGACTAGCTTCGATCACTCGCATTAATTTCAGTTTGCCACTCTTTGGGGATCTCTTATCGTAGAGCACCATACCAGAGAATCAAAGGATTCAGTTTTTGTCAATACCATTAAAAAAGGTATTTATCATTACAATTATTTACCATTTTACTCTTTACAAATCTTAAAAGAGTCAAATGATACTTTACTTCAGGCTATGGTAATCTTAGGCTAACACGAGACTGTAAATTGATCGACCCAATCGACACATCTACAATTTAGTTGTTTTCAGTGGTATGAAAATAACTTAATCTAAATAGTAACTGCTAGTAAAATGGCAAAACAGATTAATACAGCCACGTGTTTATCGATTATTAACACATTTGAGCAGTCATTGCCAGCTGTAATCACACAAATGCAAAAATCAAATCTCAACTCATTGCTATGTCCATAAAGAAGTACCATTTTCTATAAGTAAAAGACGTCTAGATATCAACTGTGTTTTGTAATGTGTGCATACTGTACCGACATACAACTAAAAAAAAAAAAAAGTTAAAAAAGTTAAATGTTATTCTCTGAAACACAAAAAAAAAACCCAATCGACATTCGACAGCAATGTTAGGACTTGGGTTGTTAACAAGAAACTCGGGAGGAAATTGGAGTGGTGAGTGAACACGGCAACTTGCGGGATGGCAGAGCGTCGAGTTAGTTGCGTTTAACGGTAGCTGGATCAAAATGGGTGAAAACTCCAGGCCGTTTCAAGTAGGTACCCAAACGGATGCCGCAGATACGTACGAGGACCGAGGAGGTGGCAACTCAGAAAGGAGGCTTGCTTTGCTTTCGCTGACCCTGGATCAGAAACGCACGTCCAAATCACTTGGAAATACCGAAAAGTGTACATGCTAGACGAAAATCTCTCATTTCATTTTGATCAACCTTAGTACTTGACATATAAAATCTCAAGTCATTCTTAGAGCCCAGTGATATTTGTCTAACTGTTTACCAAAAGTACTACTAGTAACTTGCCGCACAATATACTGGGCAGCGTTCGAGGATGGATACATTTCTAATGAACGTAAATTCATCCAGCTCAACAATACTAATCTAATCAATATCGAACTAATCGAACTAATCAATATCTGCTATCCTTTTTAGTTTTTACCCCTAAGAAATAGGTATATTCCAAGCACAAAACGACAAGTCTTTACAATTTAATTAGAACCGAGTTTCAAAGCGTATGGAAGAGTAATTTCCGTGATGTATGGTGGCCACTTGTCGCGCTGAGTGCCGGTTTTTAAGTGGCCCGTTAAGATTTAACGGTCCATTAGCAAGAAAATTAAGGGCTCTGATTGGACGTTGCTAAAGGCCGATTCACAATTGCCAATTGGTCATAAGGATAAGTGATTAGTGTTTAAGGTTTTAGGTTTAACATCTCATTGTGATTCACAATATAGCTGTTTTCTAATGCCCCAAAACAACAGTGGATCTTGACAACCCGGTTGCCATGGACAACTTGTTTACCAAAATTCAAACGTCAAACTACGCCATCTGTACTTTACAAACGCATTATGTGGAACTCATCTGTATCCAATGCGACATAATCTTGTGATGAATCTTCTCTGCTGCCCATATTGTATTATATTTACACTTATAATCTTTTCTAAAGTCTCTAAATCATTTTATTATTATGTACACAAATTAGCCTCCCAAAAGTGTTGTCCATTCCGGGATTTGAACCCGCTATACTGCAACCACATTTTACATTCAACCTCGAGTAACTCCAATTTAACGTTGGATGCGTTGAATTCTCTAAATCATATTTATACTCATCCAAAGTTCGCAGATGCGACGCATTTTCGGTCGTTTGAGCTTTTGCTTGCTGTTGATTGGTCGGTCATAAGCCGTCGCTAGGTTTAAGGTCTAAGAAATGAAATTATTTCATTTCTTTATCCTTATAACTAAACCTAAAAACCGTTTTAAGCACTATGACCCAATTGTGAACGGCAACACGCATATCGTATATTTCATTTCCGTTAAACCTTATTGTTAAACACTAATCACTAATCCTTAAATCTTATAACCAATTGTGAATCGGCCTTTGGCAAATAACAAGTGAACAGACCATAAGATATTAAACGTGCCACAGAGAAACCGAGCCTGAAAGTCGTAGTACCGTGTTGACAGGGGCGACAGGTGCCGATGGGGGCAGCACCGAGACCGAGGGCTGTCCGACCGTGGGCAGCAAGGGAAGCCACGCGCAGACCGGGGCCAGCGCCAGCACGTTGGGCTCCTCGGGGGCGGAAGCTGCCGGCGCTCGCGTTGGCGCCAGCTTCTCGGGCCACGCAACCAGCACGCCCAGCAGACACTGCAGACACACAGCGTTCAGGCACACAGCGTTCAGGCACACAGCGTTCAGGCACACATCGTTCAGGCACACAGCGTTCAGGCACACAGCGTTCAGGCACACAGCGTTGAGGCACACAGCGTTCAGGCACACAGCGTTCAGGCACACAGCGTTCAGGCACACAGCGTTCAGGCACACAGCGTTCAGGCACACAGCGTTCAGGCACACAGCGTTCAGGCACACAGCGTTCAGGCACACAGCGTTCATGCACACAGCGTTCAGACACACAGCGTTCAGGCACACAGCGTTCAGGCACACAGCGTTCAGGCACACAGCGTTCAGGCACACAGCGTTGAGGCACACAGCGTTCAGGCACACAGCGTTCAGGCACACAGCGTTCAGGCACACAGCGTTCAGGCACACAGCGTTCAGGCACACAGCGTTCAGGCACACAGCGTTCAGGCACACAGCGTTCAGACACACAGCGTTCAGGCACACAGCGTTCAGGCACACAGCGTTCAGGCACACAGCGTTCAGACACACATCGTTCAGGCACACAGCGTTCAGGCACACAGCGTTCAGGCACACAGCGTTCAGGCACACAGCGTTCAGGCACACAGCGTTCAGTCACACAGCGTTCAGGCACACAGCGTTCAGGCACACAGCGTTCAGGCACACATCGTTCAGGCACACAGCGTTCAGGCACACAGCGTTCAGGCACACAGCGTTCAGGCACACAGCGTTCAGGCACTTGGTTCAAGGCACTTGGTTCAAGGCACTTGGTTCAAGGCACTTGGTTCAAGGCACTTGGTTCAAGGCACTTGGTTCAAGGCACTTGGTTCAAGGCACTTGGTTCAAGGCACTTGGTTCAAGGCACTTGGTTCAAGGCACTTGGTTCAAGGCACTTGGTTCAAGGCACTTGGTTCAAGGCACTTGGTTCAAGGCACTTGGTTCAAGGCACTTGGTTCAAGGCACTTGGTTCAAGGCACTTGGTTCAAGGCACTTGGTTCAAGGCACTTGGTTCAAGGCACTTGGTTCAAGGCACTTGGTTCAAGGCACTTGGTTCAAGGCACTTGGTTCAAGGCACTTGGTTCAAGGCACTTGGTTCAAGGCACTTGGTTCAAGGCACTTGGTTCAAGGCACTTGGTTCAAGGCACTTGGTTCAAGGCACTTGGTTCAAGGCACTTGGTTCAAGGCACTTGGTTCAAGGCACTTGGTTCAAGGCACTTGGTTCAAGGCACTTGGTTCAAGGCACTTGGTTCAAGGCATACGGTTCAGGCATAAACATAAACATTAAAACATCTAATTACATTATTTCATGTATTACATTGATTTCATTAAAAGTGAATACTTCATTTTTTAATACATTTTTCAACATTTTAGGGAGAAATGTCATTACCATACCCTGTCCCTAACAGCAGGTTCCTCTGTTCTTCTTCTATTGTTATTATTATGAAATACTAAACTTATATCCAACGTCATACGTTTTCATATATGAAGTGATTAACCTATTGCAACCTCAAGAACATATTAAAAACACGTGGTTTTAGTAACGTGTACATCCAAAGTTGTGAATAAACTGCAATTCACTTCACTCCAGACTCGGCCCGATGAGATGACAGGGACGCAGACGGAGTGAAAACGCCGTGGCCTGGCAACTGGCCTGGCATCGCGGCGCCCAGCGATTACCTGTGTGCGATGCACGCCGCGCTTGACGTTGGCCAGCAAGTACGGAGTGAACACGTCCAGGTCGAAAGGGTCCACGCTGTCCTCGGCCTTGTCCACGATCTCCTGCACCGTCGACACCAGCGTCTGCATCACCACATCGGGGTTCAGCGTTTCGGTGTCGGACTTCACCCCATTTCACGTCGAGATGGAGAGTGGATTTGCGTCTTCCTCGAGGACCCACTGCTGCTAGACACGTGCCAAGAGTTTCAAATCTGCCCACACAGAGCCTTTTGTCCGACTCAAGACATGGCTTGTGAGTGTTGAAACTCTTGGCTCGTGTCTAGCAGCAGTGGGTCCTCGAGGAAGATGCAAATCCACTCTGCTTCTCAGCGTGAAATGGAGTTTAGTACCAAACATTTCGGGAAGTGTTTGTGATGTGAATGTTTCCTAGCCCACTCTTGTCGAAACGCCCTCAGTGTCAGTGTCCACTATCCCATGGCCTGGAGCCAAGAGTTTCAACACTCACAAGCCATGTCTTGAGCCGTGGGCAGTTTTGAAACTCTTTGCTTGTGTCTAGCAGCAGCGAGTCCAGGAGGAAAATGTAGCTGGCTCGTAGGTCGCGAATCATAAAGACAAGCACGTGGGAATCAGGAGCCGCCTTCCTACCTAATTCACCCAAAGCTTTGAACCGAACACATTATCTTACAACGCAGCCCCTCCTTACTTTGAGGCAGACTCCTGCTAGGGCAAAACAAAGAGTGGACTAGCCTGGAAGCCCTGGACTAAGGAGGCTGACAGGTGTCTTCCAAACTCCATTTCACGTTGAGAAGGAGAGTGGATTTGCATCTTCCTCAAGGACCCTGACTGCTGCTAGACACGAGCCAAGAGTTTCAACACTTACAAGCCATGACTTGAGTCGGACAAAAGGCTCTGTGGGCAGTTTTGGAACTCATAGGACCAAAATTACAACATGTCTAGATAAAAGTTTTTTACAGGATAACTTAAAAATTGAGTTATCTGATTGGCTGTGACTATGGAGATGACAAGTTATCTGATGGATAACTTCTAGTCCAGACAATGTAATTTCGGTCCTTAACTCATTTAATAGCACAAGTGGATCTTTGAGGAACCTGCAAATCCACTACCCACCCTTGTTAATGTGAAACGGAGTACATGCACGCTGGGATCTAGAGGCTGGCAGTTACAGGCCTCTCAATGACATCAACTATCCCGGTAATCACGGGGCCGGGGGGCTCCGAAAGCACGAAGCCGTTAGACAATGCACGCACCTTGCTGTCCCTGGGCACGAGCAGTGCGGCCACGTACTTGACGTCCAGACACGTCTGCAGCGCCTGCGCCTGCGCCAGCGGTGCGCCGGCCACCGCAGCGCCGTACTGGCGCAGGACGCTGGCGGCCAGCGCGGCCACCAGCTCGCGGTGCACCTGGCGCAGACCGGGGCGAAAACGCGGTGAGGATGGGGCGAAAACGCGGTGAGGATGGGGCGAGAGGCGAAAGTAGCTCGCAAGCATAATTACGAACTACGCAGCCTTTCATGCACTTCCTATGGACGGACCGTGTTAGTAGTGTTAGTAGCAGTGTTAGTGTGCAGTAGTAGTGTTAGTAGCAGTGTTAGTGTGCAGTAGTAGTGTTAGTAGCAGTGTTAGTGTGCAGTAGTAGTGTTAGTAGCAGTGTTAGTGTGCAGTAGTAGTGTTAGTAGCAGTGTTAGTGTGCAGTAGTAGTGTTAGTAGCAGTGTTAGTGTGCAGTAGTAGTGTTAGTAGCAGTGTTAGTGTGCAGTAGTAGTGTTAGTAGCAGTGTTAGTGTGCAGTAGTAGTGTTAGTAGCAGTGTTAGTGTGCAGTAGTAGTGTTAGTAGCAGTGTTAGTGTGCAGTAGTAGTGTTAGTAGCAGTGTTAGTGTGCAGTAGTAGTGTTAGTAGCAGTGTTAGTGTGCAGTAGTAGTGTTAGTAGCAGTGTTAGTGTGCAGTAGTAGTGTTAGTAGTAGTGTTAGTGTGTAGTAGTAGTGTTAGTAGCAGTGTTAGTGTGCAGTAGTAGTGTTAGTAGTAGTGTTAGTGTGCAGTAGTAGTGTTAGTAGCAGTGTTAGTGTGCAGTAGTAGTGTTAGTAGCAGTGTTAGTGTGCAGTAGTAGTGTTAGTGTGCAGTAGTAGTGTTAGTAGCAGTGAGAAAGGCGCGAAAGGCGAAAGTAGCTCGCAAGTAGCAAAGGTTGATTGTCTCTACTACTCTATTGTACGTCTCAGGTTCTTTCGGCAGCGCCCCGGGACATAGGTCAGGTACTGCAACTTTGCACAGCCTTTGCTAAAGGTGGCAGTGGTTCGCTGCCATGCTCCATCAAAGAGGTTCGGGAAAAAGGGGCTGCTCTGCCTGTTTCGCAATCAATTTGGGCGTTTTTACTAGCGATAATTCGCACTGATTATGTGACATTAAATGCGGAGAATTATTAATGCCGGCACAAAAATAGTCTGTACATGATATTATTATGTACACAAATTAGCCTCCCAA
Source organism: Nemoura dubitans (assembly GCA_921293005.1). Taxonomy (NCBI): domain Eukaryota; kingdom Metazoa; phylum Arthropoda; class Insecta; order Plecoptera; family Nemouridae; genus Nemoura; species Nemoura dubitans. The sequence continues at coordinate 75,258,480 of OV121074.1, forward strand.
AAGTGTTGCCCAATCCGGGATTTGAACCCGGGTCCCCAACTTTCGCGGCTGGTGCTCTAACCGCTGAGCTAAATGGCCATTAAATTTGGGAGAAGTAATTTGCATACAGGGTGAGAATTGAATGTCCCCAGGGACAATTTGTGTACATAATAATAAAATGAATAGCCAATTACGAGCTTTCGTAATTTAAAATAAGATTAAAAGAGTCTGTACATGACTTTGAAATTTAAAAATCGAAGCAGAATTAAGATTTCGTAAATCACTAGGAATATTTTTTTGACGACTGATCACTCAGTTTGTTGATCGTTCATTAGATTTGTAAAGGTATGCCATGATATTATGTTTAATGACCAGACAGCAAAGACCGCACCGAACCGATTACTGATTAGAAAACAAGTTATCCAGACCGACATCGGCCAACTCTACACAATGGGAGATTAAGGGGTGTGCAAAACGAGGGTAATCGCGGAAATATAATAAACGCTCTGTGGACTTCCTAGCCTGAGACGTACTATACGCCCCCTCAATGAGGGGTACTTTGTAAGAGTAGTTGATTCGATTTAAGAAGACACTTTAACGCTGGGAGCGCTAGTAGTCACTGTAGCTTGCACGAGCGCCAACCTGAACCAACTCAAGTCCGGTCATCATCTTCACTCCGCCATATTGGTTTCTAATACCCTCCAATTTCACCCAAGCTTGCGCATTTTATATCTCAGCTATTTCATTTGTTTATATTTGTTATCATAATTATAGAGTGACATACAATTTATGTTGACAGTTTTTGTTTGTAACCGAAATAGTACCTATTTTGTTTACCCGCCTTTGAAATTTAGTTCCATGAGTTGGTAGTACTAAAGGGGGCAGTCCTTGCTTTGTTTGGTAGAAGTTAACTGCTAGAAATTACACCTCAACTCACACACTTGCTTGGGAGAGGCAGTGTATATATATGCAATGCCCACTAACAAGTGAAAGAGAGAGATTGTACTAAATTTAAATAAGTAAAAAGAGTTCCTTTGACTTCAAAATAAGCAATTTTGGTTAGAGTAAATTCGTTAGTTTTTAGAACAAACTTCTTGGGCTACAAATTGCAGGCATACTAATCATTTCGACTTCAAATCCCTTAGCTATCTATTTATTTTTACTGTCAGCTTTACAATTTAGTCAGTGACGTGACGACTAGAATCACATCAAATTCTTGTTTCCCCCCTTTTCCTCACCTGAGCACTGTAGATCTAAAAATTCAATCCCATTTTCAGCACGAGTATCCCAATTGCCTCCTGGCCTGCGATTTCGCAACTCTGACTTTGCCGTTCTTGGTTACTTCAGAGCGAAGTAAACGGTTGTCGTTTTGGTCGATTTTCGCATAAATTTCACATTCATAGGGAACGTCTGTTGGCTACAAATCATTTACAAAAATTCTGAAAAAAAATACACGTGTTGAAGAGCTGCTGAATGGCCGATATTTTTTTTCGTCTTTTTTTTTAAACTTGCAGCTGGGGCGAATTTCAAAAGGGCAATTTTAGTACATTTTAGGCACTTTTAGAAATTTCCTCCAGCTGCAAATAAAAAAAAAAACGACAAAAAAAATATCCGCCATTCAGCAGCTCTTTAACAACACGTGTATTTTTTTTCAACATTTTTGTAATTAATTTGTAGCCAACAGACGTTCCCTACGAATGTGAAATGTATGCGAAAATCCACCAAAACGACAACCGTTTACTTCCCTCTTAAGTTAAACAATTAACGCGGACAACAATAGGGACTTGATCCATCGGAACAATTGACGGCATGATATGACGTGAACGTAAAGAGTAATCGGCGGACTTCCAATCTACCTCGTGTGGCAGTGCGTGTGGCGCTACCGCGTTGAGCTGCGAGGCGCATTCGTGCAGCAGCGCCTGCAGCGGCAGCGCTGGCTGCGCCGGGACGCGGATGTCCGACCGAACGCTGCGACCGCCTTCCGTCTCCTCCTCGATGCTCACCACGTCCCAGCGCTGGAAGCCAGTCAATTGCGTCGGTATTACGTCCCAGCGCTGGAAGCCAGTCAATTGCGTCGGTATTACGTCCCAGCGCTGGAAGCCAGTCAATTGCGTCGGTATTACTTCCCAGCGCTGGAAGCCAGTCAATTGCGTCGGTATTACTTCCCAGCGCTGGAAGCCAGTCAATTGCGTCGGTATTACTTCCCAGCGCTGGAAGCCAGTCAATTGCGTCGGTATTACTTCCCAGCGCTGGAAGCCAGTCAATTGCGTCGGTATTACGTCCCAGCGCTGGAAGCCAGTCAATTGCGTCGGTATTACGTCCCAGCGCTGGAAGCCAGTCAATTGCGTCGGTATTACGTCCCAGCGCTGGAAGCCAGTCAATTGCGTCGGTATTACTTCCCAGCGCTGGAAGCCAGTCAATTGCGTCGGTATTACGTCCCAGCGCTGGAAGCCAGTCAATTGCGTCGGTATTACGTCCCAGCGCTGGAAGCCAGTCAATTGCGTCGGTATTACGTCCCAGCGCTGGAAGCCAGTCAATTGCGTCGGTATTACTTCCCAGCGCTGGAAGCCAGTCAATTGCGTCGGTATTACGTCCCAGCGCTGGAAGCCAGTCAATTGCGTCGGTATTACGTCCCAGCGCTGGAAGCCAGTCAATTGCGTCGGTATTACTTCCCAGCGCTGGAAGCCAGTCAATTGCGTCGGTATTACTTCCCAGCGCTGGAAGCCAGTGAATTGCGTCGGTATTACGTCCCAGCGCTGGAAGCCAGTCAATTGCGTCGGTATTACTTCCCAGCGCTGGAAGCCAGTCAATTGCGTCGGTATTACGTCCCAGCGCTGGAAGCCAGTCAATTGCGTCGGTATTACTTCCCAGCGCTGGAAGCCAGTCAATTGCGTCGGTATTACGTCCCAGCGCTGGAAGCCAGTCAATTGCGTCGGTATTACTTCCCAGCGCTGGAAGCCAGTCAATTGCGTCGGTATTACTTCCCAGCGCTGGAAGCCAGTCAATTGCGTCGGTATTACGTCCCAGCGCTGGAAGCCAGTCAATTGCGTCGGTATTACGTCCCAGCGCTGGAAGCCAGTCAATTGCGTCGGTATTACGTCCCAGCGCTGGAAGCCAGTCAATTGCGTCGGTATTACGTCCCAGCGCTGGAAGCCAGTCAATTGCGTCGGTATTACGTCCCAGCGCTGGAAGCCAGTCGATTGCGTCGGTATTACGTCCCAGCGCTGGAAGCCAGTCAATTGCGTCGGTATTACGTCCCAGCGCTGGAAGCCAGTCAATTGCGTCGGTATTACGTCCCAGCGCTGGAAGCCAGTCAATTGCGTCGGTATTACTTCCCAGCGCTGGAAGCCAGTCAATTGCGTCGGTATTACTTCCCAGCGCTGGAAGCCAGTCAATTGCGTCGGTATTACGTCCCAGCGCTGGAAGCCAGTCAATTGCGTCGGTATTACTTCCCAGCGCTGGAAGCCAGTCAATTGCGTCGGTATTACTTCCCAGCGCTGGAAGCCAGTCAATTGCGTCGGTATTACTTCCCAGCGCTGGAAGCCAGTCAATTGCGTCGGTATTACTTCCCAGCGCTGGAAGCCAGTCAATTGCGTCGGTATTACGTCCCAGCGCTGGAAGCCAGTCAATTGCGTCGATATTACTTCCCAGCGCTGGAAGCCAGTCAATTGCGTCGGTATTACTTCCCAGCGCTGGAAGCCAGTCAATTGCGTCGGTATTACTTCCCAGCGCTGGAAGCCAGTCAATTGCGTCGGTATTACTTCCCAGCGCTGGAAGCCAGTCAATTGCGTCGGTATTACGTCCCAGCGCTGGAAGCCAGTCAACTGCGTCGGTATTACTTCCCAGCGCTGGAAGCCAGTCAATTGCGTCGGTATTACTTCCCAGCGCTGGAAGCCAGTCAATTGCGTCGGTATTACTTCCCAGCGCTGGAAGCCAGTCAATTGCGTCGGTATTACTTCCCAGCGCTGGAAGCCAGTCAATTGCGTCGGTATTACGTCCCAGCGCTGGAAGCCAGTCAATTGCGTCGGTATTACTTCCCAGCGCTGGAAGCCAGTCAATTGCGTCGGTATTACTTCCCAGCGCTGGAAGCCAGTCAATTGCGTCGGTATTACTTCCCAGCGCTGGAAGCCAGTCAATTGCGTCGGTATTACTTCCCAGCGCTGGAAGCCAGTGAATTGCGTCGGTATTACTTCCCAGCGCTGGAAGCCAGTCAATTGCGTCGGTATTACTTCCCAGCGCTGGAAGCCAGTCAATTGCGTCGGTATTACGTCCCAGCGCTGGAAGCCAGTCAATTGCGTCGGTATTACTTCCCAGCGCTGGAAGCCAGTCAATTGCGTCGGTATTACTTCCCAGCGCTGGAAGCCAGTCAATTGCGTCGGTATTACTTCCCAGCGCTGGAAGCCAGTCAATTGCGTCGGTATTACTTCCCAGCGCTGGAAGCCAGTCAATTGCGTCGGTATTACTTCCCAGCGCTGGAAGCCAGTCAATTGCGTCGGTATTACTTCCCAGCGCTGGAAGCCAGTCAATTGCGTCGGTATTACTTCCCAGCGCTGGAAGCCAGTCAATTGCGTCGGTATCACTTCTCATGAGCGTAGCGAAATCATCAATTTCACTAGTACTGCTAAAAAAAACAATGTGTGTGTGTTTGTTTGTTTGTTTGTTTGTTTGCTTTTTTTTTTGTTTGTATGTGTGTTTGCGCGCGCTCTACAGGCCAAACGCCTGCTTCGAGTGGGATGAAATTTTCAGGGTGTCTACTTTGGTTATCAACTTAGACCCCCTGCGTTTTTCAAGAAAATCCTCCACACCCTTCACTTTCAAGGCAGTAAAAAGAGCAATATTCGACAATTGGGCATGTTTGGAAAAGTACGGAAATTTATTTAAAAGTGCGTATTGTATTCAAATTTTCCCAATTTCGATTGTTGTCTTTAGAAACCATCGAAACCAAATCGCAACATCGCACCAGATTTTTTGACTTGAATTTGACTTCAAGAAATTAGACAGATATTAGAAATTTTGTCATTTTCGTGCATGCAAGTTTTTGAAAGTAAATCTGCGGCAGAAATATATCTCTAACCTAATAAAACCCTTTGGCATGAGTTACATCTATGTATTAACATGCACATTGCTCAATGATCTCAAAATTAGCATATTTCCGCTACCCGACAGCTCGGACAGAAACAAAGAAAGGTCAGAATCGTTTACATTTTCAAGTGATTAGAATTTTTGAGAAAGCACTGGTCCGGCTTGCAGCTCCATGAACCATGATTTCCATAGGCTTTTTGCCTCAATCTCTTTATGCGCTTTATACAAACCGCTACGCTCATCTTCAACGCAACACAAATTGCGTTCGCCCTAGTCTTACATGTACATGGTGGCTTTCTTTTAGAAAAATAAAATTTTAAAGTACCTACCTGCCAAACTAGCACTAGAGACAAGGATGTTTTTAAACCCGTTTGTAGCAGGATCAATGTTTTAAGGTACCTACGTATTCAGACGTCACACGCATGCAGACGATTTTCACCGCAATGTTTGGCGGGCACATTGACGTGCACGTAATAGCGCGAGGAGGTTTTAAGACGATGGTTCGCAAAATTGTTAACGGAAATTGACGTGCTCTGCGATGTCTGTGCTACCTAATGATAAATTGCTACACGTGATGTTCTGTCCTGTTTATTATTATGTTGTTGTGTGTATCTATTATATTCTATATTTTGGGATCCAACCTGTTGACAATAAAGATTCAATAAATAAATGAATAAATTTCGTCGATACCATCTTCATTAGCGTTTACTTTTCAGGCCCTACTCCAAATATGTTGGTATATTTAAACCGCCGACTCCAAATATGTTGGTATATTTAAACCGCCGACTCCAAATATGTTGGTATATTTAAACCGCCGACTCCAAATATGTTGGTATATTTAAACCGCCGACTCCAAATATGTTGGTATATTTAAACCGCCGACTCCAAATATGTTGGTATATTTAAACCGCCGACTCCAAATATGTTGGTATATTTAAACCGCCGACTCCAAATATGTTGGTATATTTAAACCGCCGACTCCAAATATGTTGGTATATTTAAACCGCCGACTCCAAATATGTTGGTATATTTAAACCGCCGACTCCAAATATGTTGGTATATTTAAACCGCCGACTAAGCATGCAATTCTCAACGGCAAATTGTTGATTTGTATTTTCCAAAAACCTTTTTCGAAAGGGCTCACTTTAAAGGTATTTCGAAGGCTACCTAGCCCGTCGAAATCGCTTCTACTTTCCACTTTGGCACGTCTTTCGCCACACCAGGTAACACCATCTTGACGATCGCACGTACAAAAGACACGCTAAAGTGTCTAATAGCGCCGCCGTGGAAAGTAGATTCTCTCGTCGGACTGATGTAGGGTGACCACATTTTCAAAATCAAAAACCGGGACATCTTCTTACGGGTGGGGTAAGGGGGAGGGGGCGATGTGCCCATACACTCGAGGCTGTAGTGTGATGAATCGGCGCCTTGTTAAAAATTGCATGTGCCCCCCCCCCCCCCCCCCCCCCCCACTTGCTAATTGATGATTTAAACTAGTTGAATTTACATGGCGTTTGGAGGGGGGGGGGGGGGGGGGGACGAGCACAGCTCGTAAATTGTCGCGTCTGCGCGATTCTGGCAATTCATGGGCCAAAACACGAGACTGCCATCACGTTTTATGAGTGGTCTTTTGTGATTTCCTATATATAGCTTTTCCCGTAAACTGAGCGAAAGAAACTTTGCAGTTCTAGAGATTCATTTTGCAGTTCCCACTCCCATTTTCAGACTCAAACCCCAAGGATGTACAAGGTTTTTGATGAGGGGGTGTGGTCACTAATTGTTAGAAACTACAGCATATTATAATTGCTTGAAATGGCACTACACAACATTTAATAAAGATAGTACCTATTTGGAGACAAATTATTTGAAATACAAATTATAAAACTAATAATAAAATGTAATGACTGGAAAACCGGGACATTTAGGCGTCCCGGGTGGTGACTCTCGGGACGCCGGGACAGGGACCACAAAACCAGGACTGTCCCGGGAAAACCGGGACGTCCATGGTCAGCCTAGAGTACTGATGTAATAGGTTACTTGTTTGTAGGTCGGATAGTAGGTACTGCCTAGTTGTCATTACCTAATTACTTTGAAGTTTGAATAATAAGTGTGATAAGAATGAGTAATAAGATGAGTAATGAGTGGTGACTAATGAGTGATAAGTAATCAGAATGTTTTATGTTAAATGCATACCAAAATTCCTTTTTCCCGAAAACAATCTCGGATTGGAACAGTTTACCAAAAAATATTGGAAAATTTTGACCGTTTCCTTGATCTTTTTAAAAATAAATATCTAAAAAAAAATAAAAGAAGAAGGACCCGGCAAGGCCTTGATTACATCAGCGCGAAGTCTAACAGCGCCGCAGCGGAAAGTGCAGATTCTCTCGTCGGACAGAACGAAACTCCGCAGAATTCGACGGCGCAAACAAAAGCCGGCGCGTGAGTCAAGACGTCGCGCTCACCGGCATGTCGCCGAGCCTCCGCGCCAGGCCTCGCCCGCCGCCCAGCCTCCGCGCCACCAGCCGGTCCGTCTGCGCCGTGAAGCCTTTGCGCCATTCGCGCCACGCGGCCATCTCGGCCCGGCGCAAGGCGTCGACGATCGCCGGCCACGCGGACGGCTCAGCGCACGAACGCAACGCGGCGCAAAGCTGCGGCAGCGCGGACAGCGTTCGCGCCACGAGCAGCGCCGGGGTCGGGCCGCGGAGGCTCTCGGCTCGCGAACGGGCGCAAAGTCTGCGCACGGGGGGAAGAAGGGTTTCGTGCGTGTCCAGATGCGGGGGACTTGATTGCAAAGTCCATTGCAAGTCCATTGCAAGTCCATTGCAAGTCCATTTCACGAGGTATATGCAAAGGACTTGGGAATAAGCATAAATTGTGGGAATAAGCATAGCGGTAACCTAGAGGCAAGACCTCGCATCTACTGAGATCCTAATTGTGCGGGAGGCGGTTTAAACGTTATTTCACAGCGTCCTTTGAACTTACAATCATGAATATTTTATTGGGTTGTTAAAATATCAAATGTTACTTGCTTATAGTTCAATACCAATAATTTTAATACCGAAAACGAATTATCTGCAGCATTAACACGTACCTAGCTAGTCCAATTTCAGAAAACAGTGTAGATACCTTGTATCTGCAGGCTAATACAGGGTATCGATAGGCAAAATTCTATGTGATCTTTGAGGGCCAGTTTTTGAATAGTGGGGTACCTACCTAAGTATGTAGGTGCATGAACCTTTACTTGAATTTTGGACATTAGGGCAGATTTAATACAGAAATTATGGATTTTAAAGCCTGGGCACAATTGAAGTAAGAGTACCTAGCAATAAGAATAACGAATACAAATGTTCAAACGTAGGGAAACATAACATGTAACTGTAAGTGCACACAATTGGGAAGATGCATTAGCATTAGTGACCAAAGAATATATCTGGCATTGATTGTTAATCAAAATGCAACCATTAAAAACCAGTTGTAAAACGTTTATGGTTGAAAAACGTGTTTTAAAAGCGGAATTTTTTTTGCCTGAAAAATTGATGCCATTTATATGCTTTTCGTACAGAGCAGTATAGCTTGAGGCTTTTTGAATGCTCTTCTAGCTTAAAAATTACGGCATTTAGGCCATTATAATTGCGTGATATCCATTGCAAAACTCGACAGTGGACCGAACTATCAGCTTGGTCGATTCACATTTCACGGAGCAAGGCAGTTGCTGATAAGCAAACTGGTTTGTCATTACGAGATTTTGACCCTCTATGCATGTCATACAGTCCCTCCATGTGCTCCTAACTATGTGGCCTACCTATGCTGTTTTCAGTAACACTTTTAGGAGGACAAAGCCGAAATTCTACTGGAATGCTTTCAAAGTCCAGAGGTGTACCTATCTGAAGAGCCGACGTCCTTTTTCGCGGGAATCGATTTTTTTTACAGGTTTTAAACGACGGAAGCAAATTATTTCAATCCAGTACGTTGTCCTGCCGCGAAAGCTGACACGTCAACGCACCGCGGTGCGTCCGAAGACGACACCCCTCGTCACCTGTCCACTCCGTCCGCGGTGCGTCCGAAGACGACACCCCTCGTCACCTGTCCACTCCGTCCGCGGTGCGTCCGAAGACGACACCCCTCGTCACCTGTCCACTCCGTCCGCGGTGCGTCCGAAGACGACACCCCTCGTCACCTGTCCACTCCGTCCGCGGTGCGTCCGAAGACGACACCCCTCGTCACCTGTCCACTCCGTCCGCGGTGCACCGATGCAGATGCGATTGCGTGTCCCGCGCCTCCTCGCGGTCGGCGTCTTCGGTCCACGGCCGCAGGTCCTCGAGCAAGGCGGCCAGACGCCGATGCAGCAGGGCGCAAAGGGCGGACACGCGCCGGGACACGGCGCGGGCCTGCAGTCCCAGCGCCTCGTCGCCGGCGCCCTCCGACCAGACCAGCCAGCGCAGGTCGGACTCGGACCGGCCGCTGCGAAAACACAGGCACGTCACGTCCACTCAGGTGCCTGCCTTGTAGTGGGTGGAGAGAGTCGTCGGGTGTTTTGACGTTGCCTACTAAACTTTGGGATGTGCGTGCGCTTATTAGAATTCAAACCGCCGTGACCAATAGTGAAAAGAGTTTTTTTTTTTTTAATGCAAAACCAACTGTTTTAGTTGATGAGCGTTGCGAGCGGAGCGAAATCTTCAATTTCACTTACCCCAAAAAAAAGTCAATTGTGTATGTTTTTTTGTTTGTTTGTATGTGTGTTTGTGCGCGCTCTACAGACCAAACGCCTGGACCGATTTAGATGAACATTTCAGAGGACCTACCTTTGTTCTCAACTTAGATCCTCCAAGTGTTTCGAAAAGATCGGTTCTGAAATTTTTAAATAAATAAAATTTTACGAAATGTTTCGATTTTTTCAAACAATTTGAATCTCTGTATAAATGTCAAAGTTCTATACATGTCTTCACCAAAACTTATAAACATGTCGACCTTATACATCTTTATTATACCTGAAAATCTGAGGTCGGTACGAATTTCCGATTGGTTTTCATTTGCATTTTTTTAGTGTTTTTTCCTGATTTGATGCCTGATTCAATAAGCGAGTCCAGTTTCCTTGGTTACCTGCTTTGTTGACTTCAAGTTTGGCTAAGGCAAAGATTTGACAGTTATCAGAAGTTTAGTAAATTTCGTTTATGGAAGTACCTATCTGAGAGTATATCCGCGTCACAAATGTATCTCCAATCTAATAAGAACCCTCGCGCACAAGTTATGGCTTACGCATTTACGGTATCGTTACTCAATGAGTTCATAATCTGCATTTTTCGCTATCTGACAGCTCGGAGAGAAACAAAGGAACGTCAGAATCCGCATACATTTTCAAGTGATTAGAATTTTCGAGAAGGCAATGGTCAGGTTTGGTGCTCCATGGTTTTCATATGACTTCTGCCTGCATACCTTTTTATCAGCTATACACAAACCGCTACCTACGCTCATCTTCAACGCAACACAAATTGCGTTCGCGAATCCCTAGTTACATTTAAGAAGCTTAGATTATTAACGGAATAACAGAAAACGGAATAACGGAATAAACTGGCTTCAGAGCTATAAATAAAATCATTGAATTGAAGCGTAGGAAGTTTTTTTAATTTTTAGGTATTTTTGTCATGTGGGATAATTGCAATGGGCAGAAAACGCAGAGGCCTCTTTAACAACCAGTGGCTTTTACAAACACCAGCGCAGTAATTCACGCAGGACTACCCAGGACTTTACACACTAACAGGTTGCATTCCTTCCATTCTTATTCCGCATTCTAATTACCCAGTCATCTTCCCGGCAACTCAACACACTGCAGCTTGGATCATTGCTAGCCGGGACATACAAGCAGCCCGTAAGTCGTACAGCGTTCGAGTAGGACAAACCCGAGCCATGCCAGCTGTCATCACGTTGTCAAATCGACTCTGGGACCATCGTATGCACTTTATTATTATGTACACAAATTGGCCTCCCAAAAATGTTGCCCATTCCGGGATTTGAACCCGGGTCCCCAACTTTTACGGCTAATTTGTGTAAATAATAAAATAACTAGCCAATTACGAGCTTTCGTAATTTTAATACGATGGTAAAGAAAAAATCGTATGCACTCATTCCACGATCGGCAGCCACCCACCCAATGACAGAGAGCCTTTGCTCCAATCCTTTGCCCGACTCGGCACTGCAAATTCGTCACTCTGTCTTTGCCGTTCTCGGCTACAAAGTTAAGAAGAAGTCACACTAGGGCTTCGCGAACGCAATTTGTGTTGCGTTGAAGATGAGCGTAGGTAGCGGTTTGTGTATAGCGGATTAAAAGGTGCAGGCAGCAGTCACAAGAAAACCATGGAGCACCAAGCCTGACCATTGCCTTCTCGAAAATTCTTATCACTTGAAAATGTATGCGGATTCTGACGTTCCTTTGTTTCTCTTCGAGGTCAGCAAAGCTGGTAACCAAGGAAACGAAGGAAACCGGACTCGTATTGAATCAGCCGTCAAATCACGAGAAAAACCCCACAAAAATGCTAATAAAAACCAATTGGAAAAACCTACCGAACTAAGATTTGCAGGCATGATAAATATGTATAAGGTCAACATGTTTACAAGTTTTGGTGAAGTTATGTTCAGAACTTTGAAATTTACAGGGGTGCAAAATTCTGAAAAAATCGAAAAATTTCGTAAAAATTGATTTATAAAACATTTACTAAACCGATCTTTTTCAAAAACGCAGGGGGTCTAAGTTGAGAACAGAGGTAGATACTCAGAAATTTTCATCCATATCGGTTCAGGCGTTTGGTCTGTAGAGCGCGCACAAACACACACAAAAAAAAAAAAAAAAAAAAAAAAACATACACAAGTGACTTTTTTTTGGGGTAAGTGAAATTGAAGATTTCGCTCCGCTCGCTTCGCTCGCTACGCTCATCAATTACGTTGCTAACGTAAATGAATACGTTACGTTATCTGTTTACTAGGGCTTCGCGAACGCAATTTGTGTTGCGTTGAAGATGAGCGTAGGTAGCGGTTTGTGTATAGCGGATTAAAAGGTGCAGGCAGCAGTCACAAGAAAACCATGGAGCACCAAGCCTGACCATTGCCTTCTCGAAAATTCTAATCACTTGAAAATGTATGCGGATTCTGACGTTCCTTTGTTTCTCGTCGAGGTCAACAAAGATGGTAACCAAGGAAACGAAGGAAACCGAACTCCTATTGAATCAGCCGTCAAATCACGAAAAAACACCACAAAAATGCTAATAAAAACTAATTGGAAAAACCTACCGAACTAAGATTTGCAGGCATGATAAATATGTATAGGGTCAACATGTTTAGAAGTTTTTGTGAAGTTATGTTCAGAACTTTGAAATTTACAGGGGTTCAAAATTCTGAAAAAATCGAAAAATTTCGTAAAAATTGATTTATAAAAAATTTACTAAACCGATCTTTTTCAAAAACGCAGGGGGTCTAAGTTGAGAACAGAGGTAGATACTCAGAAATTTTCATCAATATCGGTTCAGGCGTTTGGTCTGTAGAGCGCGCACAAACACAAAAAAAAAAAAAAAAAAAAAAAAAAAAAAAAAAAAACATACACAAGTGACTTTTTTTTGGGGTAAGTGAAATTAAAGATTTCGCTCCGCTGGCTTCGCTCGCAACGCTCATCAACAAGTCCTGAAGATGTCGGCGCCAACGTCGACCCAGGTTCTCTTTAGGACCGCAAGTCAGTCTCATATCAGAGCATTACCGAACACCTTACCACCGTCTAACCACGGCTCTCAACCACTCCGTCAATCCAAAGTTAAGAAATTAACGCGGACACCAACAGGGATTCTATCCATCGGAACCGAAAACGGCACGACGTGAACGTGACGAAATCGGTGGACAGGTCCCGTGAACGTGACGAAATCGGTGGACAGGTCCCGTGAACGTGACGAAATCGGTGGACAGGTCCCGTGAACGTGACGAAATCGGTGGACAGGTCCCGTGAACGTGACGAAATCGGTGGACAGGTCCCGTGAACGTGACGAAATCGGTGGACAGGTCCCGTGAACGTGACGAAATCGGTGGACAGGTCCCGTGAACGTGACGAAATCGGTGGACAGGTCCCGTGAACGTGACGAAATCGGTGGACAGGTCCCGTGAACGTGACGAAATCGGTGGACAGGTCCCGTGAACGTGACGAAATCGGTGGACAGGTCCCGTGAACGTGACGAAATCGGTGGACAGGTCCCGTGAACGTGACGAAATCGGTGGACAGGTCCCGTGAACGTGACGAAATCGGTGGACAGGTCCCGTGAACGTGACGAAATCGGTGGACAGGTCCCGTGAACGTGACGAAATCGGTGGACAGGTCCCGTGAACGTGACGAAATCGGTGGACAGGTCCCGTGAACGTGACGAAATCGGTGGACAGGTCCCGTGAACGTGACGAAATCGGTGGACAGGTCCCGTGAACGTGACGAAATCGGTGGACAGGTCCCGTGAACGTGACGAAATCGGTGGACAGGTCCCGTGAACGTGACGAAATCGGTGGACAGGTCCCGTGAACGTGACGAAATCGGTGGACAGGTCCCGACTCACTTGTCCAGCAGCAGGTCCTGCACCTCGGCCGTCAGCGCGGCCACGAGGTCCTCGAGGATGGACGTCCAGTTGTCGGCCACGATCTGCTTGGCCCGCGCAGACAGCAGCGGCTGGTACAGCGACTCCCACGCGTTGAAGCCTCGCGGGATCATCACCTGCGTTGCGATGTTGTCAGTGCTTTTTATGTAAAAATATTGGTGCCGGAATGCCAATTTTCATAAAAGAAAAGTACCCTTCACCCCCTCCCCATCAACCACCACGAAAAACATGGACGCACTAAACCTTATTTCACGTTATGAAGGAAATTGTCTTCGAATTTTCCCCCCGGACCCGCTGCTGCTAGACACGAGCTAAGAGTTTCAAAACTACCCATGGCCATTGAGCCTCTCGTCTGGCTCAAGACATGGCTTGTTAGTTTTGAAATTCTTAGCTCAGTGGGGGGAAGTAGCAGTGGGATTATGAGGAAGGTGTAAATACACTCTCCTTCTCAACTTGAAATGGAGTGCTGGATTTTACCAGCGATCGGCGAGCGCAGATATTTCCGCCAATGTTTAAATTCTTTAGTGAACCGAAATGAGATGCCGGCACAAAAAAAGCACTGGTTACAAAATTTGCTTGAATTGACATGCTTTCGTGGCATGCTTTGGTGGGGGATCTCGAGTTCGTTCAGAAACGTGATTGAAGTCGGAAAAGTCTGAAGTTCGAGTCTGAATGAGAAGACGTTCGGGTTCGACAGTGCACCTTCCGTTTAAATCATGACGCTTGGCATACATTGCATTTTTTAATTTCTTAGACTCGTGAACTTATGACCTATCTTTATCACAAGTTTTAAAAGCAACTATTTCAGACTGGGATTTGAATGCTAAATAAAAGTCTCACTGGTTTCCTGACGTTTCCTAACACATGCGGATGCCCTTGGGCGATAGACCCTTGAAAGGGTAAAACTAGTACTATATTATGAACAAAACGTCGGGAAACCAGAACAACGCTCGGCGCTTTGAGAATTACGTTACCTTCACGATCAGTCGGCCAGTAGGCTACTGCTAGGGGATGACGTGCTTTGGTGGGGGATCTCGAGTTCGTTCAGAAACGTGATTTGAAAGGTACACGTCTGGACCAGAGCCTGGATTTTGTTAGCGAGCCAGTGGAAACACACACACACACACACACACACACACACACACACACACAGGTTTGTTTCCAGAAGTGAACATCATAATCTTGTCCAGTTTCACCTATCCCCAAGCAAATGTAATCAAAATTACTATTGTTTAAAATGGTGGTGTAACTCTGCTGGTTTTGCTCTGCTCTGAATTTGACTTTTGGTCCTAAAAAGGACTTATAGGTCGATGATTCATCGGTTGGTGGTTTCGAGTCCTGAAGATGTTGCCGCCAACGCCGATGAAACTTGGACCAAGGTACTTTTTGTTGCCGAAAGTCATTCAGAAGTCAGAACAGAGCAAACCCTCAATCTATACACCGCCATCTAACCGCAGCACTGAGCCTCACAGCCATTCCATCGTTTGTTATGTCTCACGAAACGCTAGCAATCCGTTACTGACATTTTGCTTCGAAATCTTAACACACAGACTCCTTGGAATCCTATTGCGAATTTATGAAAATCTAGAGAGATTTTCCAAAAATCAATGCCATTACCGAATTAAAATGTGAAACACAAATATCTTGTTTCCAATCCAAGAGCACGATAAATCCTTAGGGCCAGTATTACAAATGACTAAACCCATACCTAGTTAATGTAGGAGTTAAGTTATTTGTCATGACAACCGCCAATAGGAATTTGTCTGTTTCCGAGGGCTAGACGCTTGATCCAGAGTTGAAATATATATTGCAGTACCAGCCGTGCTAAAAACAGAGGCTTGTTATTTCCACACGATCTGCCAAAAGCAACTTTCAATCCGTGTATAACTAAGTATATTCGCGAATTATCGGTCAAAACCACTTGAGATTTTGGGCTAGGAAGACGCTTGCAGCCTCTGCTAAACTCCATTGTGTTCTCTTCGAGAGTGACAACTGACGGATCTCCTTGCAAATAACAGCGTTGTCACTTTCGACCCTCTTGTGTGCTTACCTATACCTGATGATTGGCAATGAAGGGATTTCCCCGAAAATTGGCAACACAGGGCTGTGAAAGGGCTCGAATTCTTGACGCACGCCAAGTTTCATGTACCTACATCCGTTTTTCGGCTTTACCCCGAAGCTTTTCACCAATTGCAATTTGGTTTCCCCCCGAAAATCGGCATGCGTCAAGACCCATCCAAACCAATCGCAGTGCAGGGTTGGGTAGGTAGAAAACTCGGAGTAGAAAACAGGTAACTTAACAATATTTTTGTCAAAACACGTAATCAACAAGTAAGGATTGCCACCACCACGGACCTGGACACGGTTGCCGCCGAATTTCAACACGAAAACCGTTCTCTCCGTTTTCCACGATTTCTACACAGTTTTCTACGCGCATCTCGATAACTAGTTACCTACACGTCACCACCCAACCCGGCCGCCGCACTGGATTCGCCCGACGAATTCGCACACCCCTGGTTCCGCTCACCCGCTGACAGACGATGGACACCCCTGGTTCCGCTCACCCGCTGACAGACGATGGACACCCCTGGTTCCGCTCACCCGCTGACAGACGATGGACACCCCTGGTTCCGCTCACCCGCTGACAGACGATGGACACCCCTGGTTCCGCTCACCCGCTGACAGACGATGGACACCCCTGGTTCCGCTCACCCGCTGACAGACGATGGACACCCCTGGTTCCGCTCACCCGCTGACAGACGATGGACACCCCTGGTTTCGCTCACCCGCTGACAGACGATGGACACCCCTGGTTTCGCTCACCCGCTGACAGACGATGGACACCCCTGGTTCCGCTCACCCGCTGACAGACGATGCACACCCCTGGTTTCGCTCACCCGCTGACAGACGATGGACACCCCTGGTTTCGCTCACCCGCTGACAGACGATGGACACCCCTGGTTTCGCTCACCCGCTGACAGACGATGGACACCCCTGGTTCCGCTCACCCGCTGACAGACGATGGACACCCCTGGTTTCGCTCACCCGCTGACAGACGATGGACACCCCTGGTTTCGCTCACCCGCTGACAGACGATGGACACCCCTGGTTCCGCTCACCCGCTGACAGACGATGGACACCCCTGGTTCCGCTCACCCGCTGACAGACGATGGACACCCCTGGTTTCGCTCACCCGCTGACAGACGATGGACACCCCTGGTTTCGCTCACCCGCTGACAGACGATGGACACCCCTGGTTCCGCTCACCCGCTGACAGACGATGGACACCCCTGGTTCCGCTCACCCGCTGACAGACGCGATCCCAGCGTTCGGACGGCGTCGCCACGACGACCGCCTCGGCGCGGATCGCGTGGAGTCCGCGCACGGTGGCGACGCTCGCGAGTCTCGCGGCGCCGTCGACGTCGACCAACGAACGGACGCGGTCGAGCCACGAACACAACGCGGAACGCATCTCGCAGGGAGCCACTGGGTCCGTGTCCACCGCACAAGACGGGCTGTAAGGGGGGGGGGGGCAGTGAGTCTTGGGTTTGGGGTCGAGCCACGAACACAACGCGGAACGCATCTCGCAGGGAGCCACTGGGTCCGTGTCCACCGCACAAGACGGGCTGTAAGGGGGGGGGGGGCAGTGAGTCTTGGGTTTGGGGTCGAGCCACGAACACAACGCGGAACGCATCTCGCAGGGAGCCACTGGGTCCGTGTCCACCGCACAAGACGGGCTGTAAGGGGGGGGGGGGCAGTGAGTCTTGGGTTTGGGGTCGAGCCACGAACACAACGCGGAACGCATCTCGCAGGGAGCCACTGGGTCCGTGCCCACCGCACAAGACGGGCTGTAAGGGGGGGGGGGGGGGGGCAGTGAGTCTTGGGTTTGGGGTCGAGCCACGAACACAACGCGGAACGCATCTCGCAGGGAGCCACTGGGTCCGTGTCCACCGCACAAGACGGGCTGTAAGGGGGGGGGGGGGGGGGGGGGGGGGGGGCAGTGAGTCTTGGGTTTGGGGTCGAGCCAAGATGAATGCATCTTGCCAGGAGAGCATTTGGACAGTGGAATGTCCTTCCAGGGAACGTCAGCCCTTCCATCCCGAGGGATGGCGAGACATTTAACATCGTGTCCACCAACGCACTGGCACATCCAACGGACAAAATATTGTAATGGAAAACATTGTAGTTCCTGACTTGTAAATCAAGCAAATAAATCAATCAATAAATCAATCAACAAATAAACAAATAAATGAATCAAGTAGCTAACTGTTGGCTAGCCAATGCTGTCCTGGACCTGGGCCTGGATTCTCGAAGCAGGGCTAAATTAAAACTGGGGTTAAAACTGGGGCTATTTTTGTTTCAGCCAATCGGATTTAATATCTTGTTTGTTTTTGGAGTTATTGCCATGTAGAGATAACATATTTCACCCCAGGGTTATGATATTATTTGTACCCATGTTGAAAGGAAAACAAAAACAAATCAAATGAATATAATACATACATACATAGATACATCCCGTTCAGTATCCAGGCCCAGGAGAGTAAATGACAGCCACCGGCTGGTAGCAAGCAAGCAAAGCCGGGCTCGTAACTCACCGGAAGTCTCGAACGACGGGCGGCAGGAAGGCGATTGGCCCGGTCAGCCCGAGGCCCAGCAGCCCGGCAGTGGGTGGGGCCGAGCGGCCGGTCACTCGCTTCAGCTCGGCCCAGACCAGACCCTCGGCGCCCTCCCCTGCGCACGCAAACACAGGTCCAGCGGGCTCGTTCCGTTCCCAGTCGGTCGGCTGGCTCACTACTACCTACTAGGGCTGGGTCCGAAATCTGTTTCGTTATTGCTAATACCTCGTACTAATACTAATAGGTACTAATAGGCTCACAACTACCTACTAGGGCTGGGTCCGAAATCTGTTTCGTTATTGCTAATACCTCGTACTAATACTAATAGGTACTAATAGGCTCACAACTACCTACTAGGGCTGGGTCCGAAATCTGTTTCGTTATTGCTAACACCTCGTACTAATACTAATAGGTACTAATAGGCTCACAACTACCTACTAGGGCTGGGTCCGAAATCTGTTTCGTTATTGCTAATACCTCGTACTAATACTAATAGGTACTAATAGGCTCACAACTACCTACTAGGGCTGGGTCCGAAATCTGTTTCGTTATTGCTAATACCTCGTACTAATACTAATAGGCACTAATAGGCTCACAACTACCTACTAGGGCTGGGTCCGAAATCTGTTTCGTTATTGCTAATACCTCGTACTAATACTAATAGGTACTAATAGGCTCACAACTACCTACTAGGGCTGGGTCCGAAATCTGTTTCGTTATTGCTAATACCTCGTACTAATACTAATAGGTACTAATAGGCTCACAACTACCTACTACGGCTGGGTCCGAAATCTGTTTCGTTATTGCTAACACCTCGTACTAATACTAATAGGTACTAATAGGCTCACAACTACCTACTAGGGCTGGGTCCGAAATCTGTTTCGTTATTGCTAATACCTCGTACTAATACTAATAGGTACTAATAGGCTCACAACTACCTACTAGGGCTGGGTCTGAAATCTGTTTCGTTATTGCTAATACCTCGTACTAATACTAATAGGTACTAATAGGCTCACAACTACCTACTAGGGCTGGGTCCGAAATCTGTTTCGTTATTGCTAATACCTCGTACTAATACTAATAGGTACTAATAGGCTCACAACTACCTACTAGGGCTGGGTCCGAAATCTGTTTCGTTATTGCTAATACCTCGTACTAATACTAATAGGTACTAATAGGCTCACAACTACCTACTAGGGCTGGGTCCGAAATCTGTTTCGTTATTGCTAATACCTCGTACTAATACTAATAGGTACTAATAGGCTCACAACTACCTACTAGGGCTGGGTCCGAAATATGTTTCGTTATTGCTAATACCTCGTACTAATACTAATAGGTACTAATAGGCTCACAACTACCTACTAGGGCTGGGTCCGAAATCTGTTTCGTTATTGCTAATACCTCGTACTAATACTAATAGGTACTAATAGGCTCACAACTACCTACTAGGGCTGGGTCCGAAATCTGTTTCGTTATTGCTAATACCTCGTACTAATACTAATAGGTACTAATAGGCTCACAACTACCTACTAGGGCTGGGTCCGAAATCTGTTTCGTTATTGCTAATACCTCGTACTAATACTAATAGGTACTAATAGGCTCACAACTACCTACTAGGGCTGGGTCCGAAATCTGTTTCGTTATTGCTAATACCTCGTACTAATACTAATAGGCACTAATAGGCTCACAACTACCTACTAGGGCTGGGTCCGAAATCTGTTTCGTTATTGCTAATACCTCGTACTAATACTAATAGGTACTAATAGGCTCACAACTACCTACTAGGGCTGGGTCCGAAATCTGTTTCGTTATTGCTAACACCTCGTACTAATACTAATAGGCACTAATAGGCTCACAACTACCTACTAGGGCTGGGTCCGAAATCTGTTTCGTTATTGCTAATACCTCGTACTAATACTAATAGGTACTAATAGGCTCACAACTACCTACTAGGGCTGGGTCCGAAATCTGTTTCGTTATTGCTAATACCTCGTACTAATACTAATAGGCACTAATAGGCTCACAACTACCTACTAGGGCTGGGTCCGAAATCTGTTTCGTTATTGCTAATACCTCGTACTAATACTAATAGGTACTAATAGGCTCACAACTACCTACTAGGGCTGGGTCCGAAATCTGTTTCGTTATTGCTAATACCTCGTACTAATACTAATAGGTACTAATAGGCTCACAACTACCTACTAGGGCTGGGTCCGAAATCTGTTTCGTTATTGCTAATACCTCGTACTAATACTAATAGGTACTAATAGGCTCACAACTACCTACTAGGGCTGGGTCCGAAATCTGTTTCGTTATTGCTAATACCTCGTACTAATACTAATAGGTACTAATAGGCTCACAACTACCTACTAGGGCTGGGTCCGAAATCTGTTTCGTTATTGCTAATACCTCGTACTAATACTAATAGGTACTAATAGGCTCACAACTACCTACTAGGGCTGGGTCCGAAATCTGTTTCGTTATTGCTAATACCTCGTACTAATACTAATAGGTACTAATAGGCTCACAACTACCTACTAGGGCTGGGTCCGAAATCTGTTTCGTTATTGCTAATACCTCGTACTAATACTAATAGGTACTAATAGGCTCACAACTACCTACTAGGGCTGGGTCCGAAATATGTTTCGTTATTGCTAACACCTCGTACTAATACTAATAGGCACTAATAGGCTCACAACTACCTACTAGGGCTGGGTCCGAAATCTGTTTCGTTATTGCTAATACCTCGTACTAATACTAATAGGTACTAATAGGTTCACAACTACCTACTAGGGCTGGGTCCGAAATCTGTTTCGTTATTGCTAATACCTCGTACTAATACTAATAGGTACTAATAGGCTCACAACTACCTACTAGGGCTGGGTCCGAAATCTGTTTCGTTATTGCTAATACCTCGTACTAATACTAATAGGTACTAATAGGCTCACAACTACCTACTAGGGCTGGGTCCGAAATCTGTTTCGTTATTGCTAATACCTCGTACTAATACTAATAGGCACTAATAGGCTCACAACTACCTACTAGGGCTGGGTCCGAAATCTGTTTCGTTATTGCTAATACCTCGTACTAATACTAATAGGTACTAATAGGCTCACAACTACCTACTAGGGCTGGGTCCGAAATCTGTTTCGTTATTGCTAACACCTCGTACTAATACTAATAGGCACTAATAGGCTCACAACTACCTACTAGGGCTGGGTCCGAAATCTGTTTCGTTATTGCTAATACCTCGTACTAATACTAATAGGTACTAATAGGCTCACAACTACCTACTAGGGCTGGGTCCGAAATCTGTTTCGTTATTGCTAATACCTCGTACTAATACTAATAGGCACTAATAGGCTCACAACTACCTACTAGGGCTGGGTCCGAAATCTGTTTCGTTATTGCTAATACCTCGTACTAATACTAATAGGTACTAATAGGCTCACAACTACCTACTAGGGCTGGGTCCGAAATCTGTTTCGTTATTGCTAATACCTCGTACTAATACTAATAGGTACTAATAGGCTCACAACTACCTACTAGGGCTGGGTCCGAAATCTGTTTCGTTATTGCTAATACCTCGTACTAATACTAATAGGTACTAAAAGGCTCACAACTACCTACTAGGGCTGGGTCCGAAATCTGTTTCGTTATTGCTAATACCTCGTACTAATACTAATAGGTACTAATAGGCTCACAACTACCTACTAGGGCTGGGTCCGAAATCTGTTTCGTTATTGCTAATACCTCGTACTAATACTAATAGGTACTAATAGGCTCACAACTACCTACTAGGGCTGGGTCCGAAATCTGTTTCGTTATTGCTAACACCTCGTACTAATACTAATAGGCACTAATAGGCTCACAACTACCTACTAGGGCTGGGTCCGAAATCTGTTTCGTTATTGCTAATACCTCGTACTAATACTAATAGGTACTAATAGGCTCACAACTACCTACTAGGGCTGGGTCCGAAATCTGTTTCGTTATTGCTAACACCTCGTACTAATACTAATAGGCACTAATAGGCTCACAACTACCTACTAGGGCTGGGTCCGAAATCTGTTTCGTTATTGCTAATACCTCGTACTAATACTAATAGGTACTAATAGGCTCACAACTACCTACTAGGGCTGGGTCCGAAATATGTTTCGTTATTGCTAATACCTCGTACTAATACTAATAGGTACTAATAGGCTCACAACTACCTACTAGGGCTGGGTCCGAAATCTGTTTCGTTATTGCTAACACCTCGTACTAATACTAATAGGTACTAATAGGCTCACAACTACCTACTAGGGCTGGGTCCGAAATCTGTTTCGTTATTGCTAATACCTCGTTCCCACTGCAGACTTGATCGAGATATCGACTCTCTACGCCGTCAAAGATATGGCGTTGATTGGGTTTCCACGACGCAGTTAGCTATTTGATCGTGATGAAATCGTTCGGGAATCGTCGCGAACGCTCGGAAGAGTTTGTGATTGTTTCGAAATCCGCCACCGGAAACGTTGCGACGTTAACCTGTGAGCGTGTTCCGTGTGCTACGAGCTCGGCGATAAAGTGAGGTTAGATTCGTCGCGATTTCCGGTTGTGTTCGTTTCCCGAGCATATTCCGAACTTGCCCGAATGACTTGATCACGATCATGTAAGGATACAAGTGTGTGAACACCAACTGACTTTTGAAACCCAATCAGCGCCATCTTTGATCGAGTTGAGGAATTGATCATGATCAACTCGTGCAGTGTGAACGATATATAACCCTAAGTCTCTTTTAATCTTATTTAAATTACGAAAGCTCGTAATTGGCTATTCATTTTATTATTATGTACACAAATTAGCCTCCCAAAAGTGTTGTCCATTCCGGGATTTGAACCCGGGTCCCCGACTTTCGCGGTTAGAGCACCAGCCGCGAAAGTTGGGGACCCGGGTTCAAATCCCGGAATGGACAACACTTTTGGGAGGCTAATTTGTGTACATAATAATAAAACCCTAAGTCTAATTCTTGGTTGGACGTCATTGTATTGCCGGTGACGCAGTTAGTGATGGTCGAATTGTCATTCTCAGTTAGATTTAGTGTTAGACTCAGCAATAAGACCTAGCAACGGAAAGTGCACACTAGATTCGATTGCTAATTCTTAAAATGGCGGAAAAGACCGACATCGAAATTGTGAATTCCAACCCGAGACCTTTCCCATTGTTGAGCAGCACAGCCTAGTGGCCGAAGTGTACAGTTCAGTTAGTAATTGTCAAATTGGTGAAGTGTCAAACTAAGAGTTATACCTAGAGTTAGACATAGAGTTAGAGTTGGACAAAAGAAACAGATTTCAGATGCCGCCTAGGCACCATTTCAATCACATCAATTCATTGAGTATGTACTACATCATTCATTACTACCTACTCATTGTGCTTGCTTCATTTTTGTTGTGGGTGGGTCAATTTGTTTTCTGGTGACTGATTTTGGCGTTCCCGGTTTTCAAGTTAAATAGACAACATTGACAACAATGCAGATTTTATCTATCAGAATTCAGAACCATTGATGACATTTTATGAAAGTTGCGTAATCGCAAGGCCATGGTCCGATGAAGCCAAGGTTTAGATGTGGGAACAAGGGGGCTGTGGGGGGAAAGACACCGGAAAGATCTTTGAAACCGAATTAACCCAAAATTAAACACCGAAACCACAGATATAAGGTTACCCAGACATTCTACCACACCTAGCTATGGCTACGTCACAGATATAAGGTTACCCAGATATTCTACCACACCTAGCTATGGCTACGTCACAGATATAACGTCACCCAGACATTCTACCACACCTAGCTATGGCTACGTCACAGATATAAGGTTACCCAGACATTCTACCATACCTAGCTATGGCTACGTCACAGACATAAGGTTACCCAGACATTCTACCATACCTAGCTATGGCTACGTCACAGACATAAGGTTACCCAGACATTATACCACACCTAGCTATGGCTACGTCACAGACATAAGGTTACCCAGACATTCTACCATACCTAGCTATGGCTACGTCACAGACATAAGGTTACCCAGACATTCTACCATACCTAGCTATGGCTACGTCACAGATATAAGGTTACCCAGACATTCTACCATACCTAGCTATGGCTACGTCACAGACATAAGGTTACCCAGACATTCTACCATACCTAGCTATGGCTACGTCACAGACATAAGGTTACCCAGACATTCTACCATACCTAGCTATGGCTACGTCACAGACATAAGGTTACCCAGACATTATACCACACCTAGCTATGGCTACGTCACAGACATAAGGTTACCCAGACATTCTACCATACCTAGCTATGGCTACGTCACAGACATAAGGTTACCCAGACATTCTACCATACCTAGCTATGGCTACGTCACAGATATAACGTCACCCAGACATTCTACCATACCTAGCTATGGCTACGTCACAGACATAAGGTTACCCAGACATTCTACCATACCTAGCTATGGCTACGTCACTGACATAAGGTTACCCAGACATTCTACCATACCTGGCTATGGCTACGTCACAGACATAAGGTTACCCAGACATTCTACCATACCTAGCTATGGCTACGTCACAGACATAAGGTTACCCAGACATTCTACCATACCTGGCTATGGCTACGTCACAGACATAAGGTTACCCAGACATTCTACCATACCTAGCTATGGCTACGTCACAGACATAAGGTTACCCAGACATTATACCACACCTAGCTATGGCTACGTCACAGATATAAGGTTACCCAGACATTCTACCATACCTAGCTATGGCTACGTCACAGACATAAGGTTACCCAGACATTCAACCATACCTAGCTATGGCTACGTCACAGATATAAGGTTACCCAGACATTCTACCATACCTAGCTATGGCTACGTCACAGATATAACGTCACCCAGACATTCTACCATACCTAGCTATGGCTACGTCACAGACATAAGGTTACCCAGACATTCTACCATACCTAGCTATGGCTACGTCACAGACATAAGGTTACCCAGACATTCTACCATACCTAGCTATGGCTACGTCACAGATATAAGGTTACCCAGACATTCTACCATACCTAGCTATGGCTACGTCACAGATATAAGGTTACCCAGACATTCTACCACACCTAGCTATGGCTACGTCACAGATATAAGGTTACCCAGACATTCTACCATACCTAGCTATGGCTACGTCACAGATATAAGGTTACCCAGATATTCTACCATACCTAGCTATGGCTATGTTACAGATATAAGGTTAACCAGACATTCTACCACACCGAACTATGGCTATGTCACAGATATAAGGTTAACCAGACATTCTACCATACCTAGCTATGGCTACGTCACAGATATAAGGTTAACCAGATATTCTACCGTACCTAGCTATGGCTATGTCACAGATATAAGGTTACCCAGACATTCTACCGTACCTAGCTATGGCTATGTCACAGATATAAGGTTAACCAGACATTCTACCATACCCAGCTATGGCTACGTCACAGATATAAGGTTAACCAGATATTCTACCGTACCTAGCTATGGCTACGTCACAGATATAAGGTTACCCAGACATTCTACCATACCTAGCTATGGCTACGTCACAGACATAAGGTTACCCAGACATTCTACCATACCTAGCTATGGCTACGTCACAGATATAAGGTTACCCAGACATTCTACCACACCTAGCTATGGCTACGTCACAGATATAAGGTTACCCAGACATTCTACCATACCTAGCTATGGCTACGTCACAGACATAAGGTTACCCAGACATTCTACCATACCTAGCTATGGCTACGTCACAGACATAAGGTTACCCAGACATTCTACCATACCTAGCTATGGCTACGTCACAGATATAAGGTCACCCAGACATTCTACCGTACCTAGCTATGGCTACGTCACAGACATAAGGTTACCCAGACATTCTACCATACCTAGCTATGGCTACGTCACAGATATAAGGTCACCCAGACATTCTACCGTACCTAGCTATGGCTACGTCACAGATATAAGGTTACCCAGACATTCTACCACACCTAGCTATGGCCACGGCAACAAATTGATGCTAGTAATTTCGCCGGCATTCGCTGCGGTGCGTTGGCAACCTGTTTTAACATCTTCTACGCCGATCATCATCATCGATGTCGTCATCGGTTCCCATGCATAAAATCCCTATTGTTGTCCGTGTGAGTATTTGAACTTTGTAGCCGAGAACGGGAAAAGTCAGTATTACGCTACCACAGTGCTGGCCAGGTCAAATATAATCGAGGGACCCAATGTTCCTCAGGTGGTTACAGGTGATACATCAGTAAACAGTGGCTCCATCCTTTGACTGCCGGCGAAGCTATTATTGCGGGCGGAGAGCTTTCGTGTGTAGCTGCTTTGGTATACGGGGGGTGGAACATCGTCTGGGTTCCCAGCCTTACACGCTGTGACGAAACGTCCCGGCACTGCGATTTTGTGACTCTGACTCTGCCGTTCTCGGCTACAAAGTAAAACAATTAACGCGGGCAACGACCGGGATTTTATCCATCAGAACCGATGACGGCACGACGTGAAAGTGACAAAATCGCCGGGCTGACGGTGGATTCATAGTTGCCGAAATGTTCAAATTCAGGGTTCGGTTTTGCAAAACGTAACGTTTCCTCACAGAACTCGTGTCCTGAGCCTTGCCGGGGACTTGCCAATTTTTTTTTTTGGGTGAAGTGTCCATTTCCTCCACCAACATTAGGTAGGTACAGCAAAATCAAAATGCCATTTCTCAAATTCGAGCTGGAGATTCGTTTGCAGCGATTTAAATTGGTCTCGATATGGGAGGGATCATCCATTCTAATATCACGCATTCTAATGTTGTAGAACATTTATATTATTGATGAGCGGAGCGAAATCTTCAATTTCACTTACCCCAAAAAAAAGTAACTTGTGTATGTTTTTTTTTTTTTTTTTTTTTTTTTTTTTGTGTGTTTGTGCGCGCTCTACAGACCAAACGCCTGAACCGATATGGATGAAAATTTCTGAGTATCTACCTCTGTTCTCAACTTAGACCCCCTGCGTTTTTGAAAAAGATCGGTTCAGTAAATTTTTTATAAATCAATTTTTACGAAATTTTTCGATTTTTTCAGAATTTTGAACCCCTGTAAATTTCAAAGTTCTGAACATAACTTCACCAAAACTTGTAAACATGTCGACCTTATACATATTCATCATGCCTGCAAATCTTAGTTCGGTAGGTTTTTCCAATTGGTTTTTATTAGCATTTTTGTGGTGTTTTTCTCGTGATTTGACGGCTGATTCAATACGAGTCCGGTTTCCTTCGTTTCCTTGGTTACCAGCTTTGCTGACCTCGAAGAGAAACAAAGGAACGTCAGAATCCGCATACATTTTCAAGTGATTAGAATTTTCGAGAAGGCAATGGTCAGGTTTGGTGCTCCATGGTTTTCTTGTGACTGCTGCCTGCACCTTTTAATCCGCTATACACAAACCGCTACCCACGCTCATCTTCAACGCAACACAAATTGCGTTCGCGAAGCCCTAGTATATTATATTACACAAGAATTGCGCAATTCTACCGATATAGCTGACAATTTTCAAAATAAAATCTCCGCTCATCAGGGGTCTGTCCACACCCTTGTGTTGACTAGCCACCCTTACCCACCCCAGCACGAGTATTCTATGTCTTGATGTCAGTATTCTATGTTGATATCGGAAAGAAATATCGACATGATATCGATGTATTTGTATTTTGTATTTGTATTTGTATTTTTTTGTCTCATTTCTACCTTAATATAATGAATTATACAGTGGTATTTGAAGACACGTCTTACAATTAAATGCATAAAATCTAACCGTAAAATCACACATCTAAAATACCTTTTGGTTTACCTTCAGTCTTACAAAAATCTTCATATTCTTGAAGATTGTAAAAACAATTTTTAATTAAAAACAGTTTTAAGCGTAGCTTTAATATCTCCCTACACTGAATATTTTTTATTTCCTTTGGCAGTAGGTTATAGATGTGTATTGATTGCATTGGGATATGCTTGTTTAGATTTACATTGGGCATGAACATTTTGTCTGGTCCTAGTGTTAATCCTATGAATATCACAGTTTCTTTGAAACAGAGTGGGATTGTCAACTACATAAAGCACCATATCTAATATGTACATACATATATCGATAATATCGAAAGCGTGACATCAAATGATATCAAATCGATATATCGAAACCAAAACATCGATATCACTAAATATCGGTGTGTTTTGCCCCTAGCCCCCCTAGCCACCCTCCCCCCCCTAGCCCCCTAGCCCCCCTCCCCCCCCCCCCTAGCCCCCCTAGTCCCCTAGCCCCCCTAGCCCCCCTAGCCCCCTAGCCCCCCTCCCCCCCTAGCCCCCTAGCCCCCTAGCCCCCCTAGCCCCCCTAGCCCCCCTAGCCCCCTAGCCCCCTAGCCCCCCTAGCCCCCCTAGCCCGTGTGACTTGGAGGAGTGGTTACCGAGGAAGGCCGCGTGCAGCAGCAAGACGGTGGCGACGAGGATGCGCAGACTGAACACGAGTCTGGCGCGCGCGGCGCAGGGCCTCTCGTCGCGCAGGGCCGACTCCAGCGCGGCCGTGCGCAGGTCGAGGAACGTGGACAGCAGCGATTGGCCGCCCGCCAGCGCCAGCGCGCACAGGCTCTCGGAGGCCTCCTGCGCAGACGGGACATCGGGCATAGAATCGTACGTGCGTAGCTTTGTGTGGTTTCGAAACGATTCGTTTTCAATATCACCGCCCCCTATGGTTTAACACGGGGGGCAGTGATTTGAAATCGAGTGATTTCGAGCCAAATCGAACGAAACAAAGTTACATGATCGCTGCCCAGGAAAGTGGACAGGATGGACAGGATGGACAGGATGGACAGGATGGACAGGATGGACAGGATGGACAGGATGGACAGGATGGACAGGATGGACAGGATGGACAGGATGGACAGGATGGACAGGATGGACAGGATGGACAGGATGGACAGGATGGACAGGATGGACAGGATGGACAGGATGGACAGGATGGACAGGATGGACAGGATGGACAGGATGGACAGGATGGACAGGATGGACAGGATGGACAGGATGGACAGGATGGACAGGATGGACAGGATGGACAGGATGGACAGGATGGAAAGAATTGGAAGTCAGATTAGAAAGAAGTAACTGTCTGGGAAGGCATGACCACAAATGGATAATGAAAGAAAAGCAAAAAGGAAGAGATCTTGGAAAATATTCTGTTTGGAACAGGACGATGAAATAATGGAATTAGCAAACGAATGGAATAATGGACGAATGGCCAAAAACAGTAAAGGATTATAGAAGAAAAATGGAAGAATTAAATACAGAAGAAACCAAGAATATGGGAGATTAAAATTAGTTACAAGTTGTATACCGACCTTGCCACCTTGCAAACGCATGTTATTGTTCACGAGAATGAAATAAATAAATAATTCGTTCACCGCTCGTGCCGACTGATCTTCAGTTATTTTAAAAATAATGTAATAATAATAACGTGTTTATTTGTCATGTGATCATTACAAACGATATCGACGATTGTCATTTGTACCGGTATGTTTCATCAAAATCAAAATTCAGTCGCCGTGTAAAAGCACTTTTCTATTTAAAGAATATCTTTAGTTTGTCTTTAAGAGCGTTGAAAATGATGGGATTCACAAGCCAGGGGTCGGGGCAGAGCTTCACGCGGCAACTTCACACACCAACAATTTATTAAAGCACAAATCTCGAAAAAAAAAACCATAGACCGAGAAAGAATCACTGAATGTCGGATGGTAGTTTTTAATACAAGTTATGGTAAACTTTTTCCATACGAGCTACGTAAAAATGCACAAAAAACTGTGTTTTAGGCACTTTTGAAAATGCACACCTCTGTCATTTTTTAAAGTATAATAACGTAACACACCATCCGACATCCAACAACCCTTCAACTACACGTGTATTGCTTTTCCAAACCTCTGCGTACGACGAAAACACTGGCGTTTCGTTGCCTCTTAAAATTGCTTTTGTCTCACATGCTTTTAATTTCATTTGGTAGTTTGTTTAAAAGTCTCCCGGCTGCATACAATGGTTCTTTCTTATCTAGAGCTCTAGGTGGTGGGCTGTTGCTTTCAGGTTGTCTTTAGGTAGGTATTTCTGGTCTTATGTGCACTATTTTGCCATTTAAACAATGGTTTTGTCGAGTAATTGTGGCCATGAACTGCAACAGGCTTGTGGGCACGGAGCGTGGATCGCCAGAAAGTGGCTTTCGGACCAAAAGTTGCCGACATCTCAAGGCCGCATCGTTCAAGTTATCATTTCAATATTGCAGTGTGTTGTAGCGAAAGATGTAAAATTAGATGCCTATGGCCCTTTTTTCGCAAAAAATTTCCCCGCATTTCTAGAACCGCCCTGAAACTCTTCAATTTTACCGCTTTAGAGCCTTGTACATACATTACGAAATGTTTACACAGAAATTCTAAGGCTCAGCTTTAACACTATGGCAGGCAAAGTTATGGCATAGCTAAAGAAATGAGTACCTACCTAAGATAAAGCCCATAGACACCATCCTGAAGCTTCGATGTGACATATTAAGTTCTGTTGGTACCTGATCTGTCAAGTTGTGTGACTGCAGTTTCTGCTGGCAACGCTGCACAATGGACTCTTGGAACGGCGCTATGGAAGCCCACTGCTGCACTACAATCGGAAGCCATCTGGCCACGTTGCCAGAATCCTTTTCAGCGTTCAAGTGCAGCTGGAGACCTGCAAATAATCGAGCATATATTTTTACGTAAGATTCTACCTTACACAGATCTTTAGGTAAAGATCTAAAGAGTAGTGACCAAATTGTTCACAGTCTGTGCTAGGACAAAATGTATTTTGGTATGGAAGGGAGGCAGTGAAAATGATTTCAACCAACACTGCAAGAGTAAAAAGATTTGATTTACAATCGAGTGTGCAGATCTCGGATATTTCTATCTTGGCCGATTAAGTAGACTCGGTTCGGTTTTCAGCTTCATATAATCCTTGCAGTTTTCTTTCCATTTCATTGCATACATCCAGATAGTATATATTCTTAATTCAGAACAACTAAAATCTAAGCAGGTATGAGCCTGATAAGTAAAAAGTCATATTCTATTTTATCTTAGTGAAGAAATGACACATTGATATTGTTGTTGCTTTTATTATAATTAACAAGCTCATATCATTGGCTGTACCTTTGTGATCCAAGAGCAAATAAAAACAAACTGAAACTGAAACTAATTGTGTCATCTCACCTGTATTTATGTGTCTTGCGAGTTGAAACAGTTGTGTAGCCAGAAGAAAGTTTTCGTCTTCAACAGCGCACCAAATCTTCTCCGGCACATCCATTAAAATCTTGATCTGAATTGCAATCGAGTAATAGTGGCTTTTGGCTGATTTTTGAGAGTTGGTTGGTCGCTCCGCATTGGGCTTGAATCCGATTAGGTGCTGTTGTTGCAGTTCCTGGCATCTTACGCTCATTTTCTCTATGTGTCCAATGACGCCTTCGGCCGTAACTTTCATGTTGCTGATCATATCCGCAGCATCTATCAGGTCACGGTATCGTTCCCTGCAAATGAAATTTTAATACTAGAGCTAAAAATCCTGATTGGTTCGAGCAGAAAAATGTTTGAAATGCAAGAAATTAATGGAAAATAAAATAGAGTGAGGTGAGGTGAGGCATACCCAACAACAGTTCGCAGCTCCACTCTCTTCCGTTCATTTTCTGCCTGAAGCTTTTTTTGGATGTTTTTGATCTCATCGATAGTATGTTCTTCGAAGAGCTTGTTTGCGTCCACATCCAGTAAACTAGTAAAGGCTGGCATTGCGATTAGTTTAATTCAACTAAACTAAATAAAGTGCCACGACCATAGCCAAGATTTTGACGTTTACTGAACCTAACCTAACCTAGCCTAACCCGTCGCACCCAGCTGCCACTAGTTTAAATTCCAAACGTGCTACTGCTCTTCAAGGACTTTGAGAAAATTCCTATTACTCTCTCGTGCTATTAGAAAATCGCTGCACTTAATTTGCAGAGATAATAGAATGATCTGGATGCAAATTGAAGGGAGAATGTTTTTAAGGAAACATGTTCGTGGTCAAACTGTATAATCTGTCAATTCGGCGTCGGTTATTTTATTTCATTCATTTATTTATTAGATCTATGATACCACGTTCCGAAGGTGGCCAGCTTTGTCTTTGTGAGTCAGTTTCTAGTGCTCTTGCCACTGATATCTCTAATAGCCTGGATGGAGCATAGAATCCAGCTAGTAGCTAAAAATTGAAGTCAGATGATAGCAAGTATACAGCAAGTGGTCATTGCTTGCCACAGGAAGGGGTCCCAAAATCTGTGGACTCCCTATGATTTCAATGCTAATTTGAGAGTTTTTAAAACATCATTATTATGCGTAGGTATAGTGTAGCCACTTGCCAGTCCCCGAGACGGCGTCAAGTGTAAAGCCACCCCAGTGAATTGCCCTGTGGGTGGGCAGAATTGCCCCGTGGCCTAATGCCTATAAGGAATGCCTTCAACCATGCTGATTCCTACGCCCTGGCCCGGCACGTCAGCCGGACTCGTACCTTCGGCAGCAGACTTCCCGGCCCTCCCCAGCCGACAACGCCGGTCGACTCGCCGACACCCCCGCGCTACCCTCCCCATTGCCAGGGATAGCTCTGTGACTGCTGCCACTCTACTCTAGTCGACCAGACCACGGGCACCCCCACCCCATGCCAGCCGATCTTGAGCAGCTCGTCGAACACGCAGTCCAGGCTGCAATCAAGACCGCTGAAAATGATAACAAACTGCGAACAGCACGCAGAGACTCTGAATCTTCATCCATAATATAGTCAAAGGCACACAGTCCCTGCAGTGACCATATTGTGCTGCCGATGCCAGAAGACCGGCCACCTCGCGCCCCACTGCAGGCGACTTGGCCCTTGATCCGATTGCCACCACCATTGCAACTCTGGTGATCACGTTCTGCCGAAGCGCGCCCTCCCACCATGGGTAGCTGGTCCCCCGCTCTGACTCCACTAGTCATGTGGAACGCTAATGGCGTTCTTGCCCGTCGACACGAACTACTCGCATTCGTGACGTCACACGAGTTCTCGGTCGCGCCACTCATCCTCCTGAACGCGAACCATCACGTCGTGTCTACCGCACCGACCGTCCAGTCGCGGGAGGCACGGCCATCCTGGCGAACCACAACGACCGCCTCGAGGAACTCGCCTTGCCGAGCCTCGAGCGAGCGGCTGGAGGCGACAAGAGTGCTCGTCCACACTGCCCGCGGTCTTTGCAGCCCCAAATGCCAAAGTCTTGTGCTCGGCGACCTGGACGCCTTGCTCGACTCCCCCCCGTCCACCATGGTAGCAGGTGTCCTCGACGGCAAAGACCCGGCACGTCGCGGGAACGCCAAGAGCCTTCGACTCAGAGCGCATCGCCTTCCGGTCCGGCTTCGACGTTTATGGCCCGACGGTACCAATTCGCATATTCACCACAACGCCACGGCTGACGTGCTCGACAGTGTGCTAATGAAGAACGGCTGCCAGCTTTCGCTGGAGCTGGAACCACACGCTGAACTGTGATCGGACCACAGCCCAGTGCGCATTACCATCGGGGACTAATGTTGTCTGGGCTCGTATTCTCGAGTTTTAAGTCAACTTTTAGTCAAAGTGACTAACGCCGTTTAAAACTTTCCTGGAAGACTTGAAGCCTGCTACAATGAACGTTAGTGTACTCGGACCTTTGGAAAATGACTTCGGAGTAGCAACTTCTTCCAAAAATGTCCTGGAGTCGCCACAATGCAACCTAAATAAAGTGACTAAGGCATGGCTTAAACTCGAGAAACGGGCCCCTGCGCGCCAAGCACCGAGACGCTGCCATGGGACGCGTATCGCGTGGCCATTGCAAAGTCCGTGGCCATTGCAAAGTCCGTGGCCATTTCAAAGTCCGTGGCCATTTCAAAGTACGTGGCCATTTCAAAGTCCACACCAATCACCAATCGGCCGCCTCACCAATCACGACGCCGGCCGAGTTGGACGAGGCGGTCACCCAACTCACCGACACCATCGTGGCGGAAGCTGATCTCCCATAGGCTTCGACGGCTACCTCATCAACTGGGTGGTCAGCTATCGCGACAGCCGCTCATTCTTCGTGGCGCTGCGCGGCGAGAAATCGACGACGCGGCACATCGCAGCAGGCGTCCCCCAGGGAGGCCCCTGGTCAACCTAACCTCCTCGCTAACGACATCCCCCCTGACCTGCCGGACACGCAGCTTGCGCTGTGTGCATACGACGCAGCGATCTACTGGCAGACGCACACTGGTGGCGCGATGCGGCGACGCCTCCAAGCGTCCGTGGACTGACAAGGTCTCAGGCTGTTTGAGATCAGTATCAGTGGCTCTTGCTCTTCCTTCGAAGGGGGTTCTAAACCACAAGCTTAAATCGTTGCTTTTTCACAGTAATGTTTCGAAACAGTGTGACAAAATTGTCTAATACCATGTAACTTGTACATAATAGTATGTATTTTGAAATTAATATGTATTATACGTATTACATAAGCATTTAATTGCTTCTAAATAAAACAAATTAAAAAAAAAAGCACCTGACAGCCCGAGGACCTCGATTCGAACGAGGATGACACCGAGCAATGAATGGGTAGGCAGCCCTCGTGGCATGGATATGTGGCATGGCACTGACTGCACCCCCTCCCACCCCACCCCAGCCGAGCACTGTTAGTGTCTTCTGCCCCGTCAAGTGACACACTTCTGCGCGTGTGCTGAGTTCGCTCCCTCGTCGGCACTCGGCACTCGGCATTCAGTTCGCTGTCGGTGCTCGGGCGCTGTGGCCGGCTTCGGCTCCGGGTTGAGCGGTCTCCTCGCCAAACTACGCCACTACGCGTCAACGGTGGGTGGATGCTGTGTGAATTGCGTCGCGTTAGCTTGCTAAATCGTGTCTAGAGGGACGTGGATATGCAGGGAAAACACGCTGCACCATGGATTAACTCATTGGCGAAACGTTGGTATCGAAGGTGCGTACCTATACTCGTGTTATGACTCGGTGAGTCATACCGTCATGGCATGCAAGTGTTGTACCGAGCCTGTATGAGTGCCTGTACCAAGCCAGTCTAGCCCACAATAATGTGTGTAGCTTACTAGCAGACAGCAAGAGTCTTGTAGCAATGTCCAATGCATGCACAACAACAACTGCAGTCTTGCAGATTAGCGCGTCGTGCAAATGATGGGAAACAGAGCGACCCCCCCCCCGCCCCCAACAATTCGTGCGTTTCTACCTAAAAGTAGACTTTGTTTTGTGGTCCTGTGGACAATCGAGTTGCCCCGGTCACTGCACGGAGATTAACATCAACATCAACATCTCGTGCAGAACAACAATAGCCAAGAGTGCGGTAACTTGCCCATCCCCGCTTGACCTAGTGACAAGGGCAGCAATAGTTTTCAGTGTAGCGACCAATGCGAACATCACACCTATATACTAGTATTACTAGTATTAATACCCTTTGAGGAAGTTCGCTCTTCGTTAGCTGAAGCAACGCATGAAGCGTCTATCATGCTCATGTACCGAGCATCCCGCTCTCTCGTGCCTTTCCCAATGTCAAGATAACCCACGGTACCCACGACGATACGATACCGACGACCCGTCCATGGACATAACAATATTATGTTCATGCCGATGACATATTTATAGTTGTCGGTATATGACTGACTGGTCACCGAAAGGACCATAGTTTCCTCCCTCGCGTAGTTTCAACCGTGCAGCTGTCAGGTTGGTAGCGCAAGAAACGCACGTGTCGCTGATAGATCTTGCACCGCCGAAAGCGAGTTGATTTATTGCCGTAGCTGCGACAGGCGCATTCCAAGAGCCTGTAATTAAATGTATATTATATAGAAAAAAACATCGTTGGATCCAGAACTGGCATCCTATGGGTGCAAAGCAGCGCAAATAAGTTTCTCAAGTAATGAATGTACACAAATCACAATATTGTGATGTTAGATGCCAAAGGCTTTCGCAACAATCATTGTTTTCTTCTACATTATTCTACACGCTCCGGCAGTGCCAAAAGCTGAACTGCCGAACAATACTCTGCCCTGAACATGTCTCTGTGGGGCCGGCCCATCAGTATATGCAACTAGTGGTCCATAATATTCAGTGTGTGATTATTATTCCCTCGCTGTTCCCCGTGCTATGGGAATCTAGTTCCAGTCGCCAAAGTTAATCTAAAAGCTTTTGTACTCAGCAAGTGGATGGGGTGGGGTTATACATAATATTTGTCTTGGTTTCAAACTGTTTTGTCCATATCTCTGATTTTCTTATTATTCAAATGCCTGCACATTGTTTAAAAACTACCACACCATCAAACCATCTATCCTACCTATGCACCGGATATTTCAAGGTATACATACTTTAGGCACCTTTAGGCACCTATATGATGGAATAATTAACTAAGATGTTAATAGATATGCATCTCACCAGAACAACGATTTACAGAGGATTTAATATGATATATTCTACATTCCTTGAAAATGGAATTCCATTGACTTCGTGTTGTTGGTTTGTTGCAGAATTTTCACCAATTACTTTGTATACTCAAACCGCAGCTCAAAATTTCTCACGACCATGTCGTCCATGTCGAACGGGCCGCAAAACAAACCTAACGACGCTGGTTTCTTATCTATTTTGGATGGTAAATGTTTACCCAACCCTACCTGTAGGTACCTACTGTAGGTAAAAATCGGTCCCATTGAGCAATGTTGACAAGAGCAAGGACCACCAATTATTGCAAGTCAATGCACATTATTTTATATTACCTACCTCGCGGCATCTGCACTGTTTAATGTTATTATGAAAGAGGTATTTTCGCGGGGAGTGAGACAATTTGGGTAACTATAATACAGGTTCGTGCATGCATTTGGGCATTTTAGTAGGGGTATAGGTTGAACTACTCATGAGTCACTGCTCACTATTATTATTCGCTACTAAACCTAGGGATGTATATACACCTAACCCACCCAGTTCCATTCTGCATTCATGTCATAAAACTAATTCTTTACGCCGGTCTCCACAAACACAACACAACACAACAATCTGAATGCTCGAACCATCAAATGGCTGCCTAAAAACGTCGGCTGTTATTATGGTGTAGGTAGGTATAGGCACTGCATTTTGGCAATGTTATCAAATTGGCTGTAATTGCATTTTCATTTTGAAATATTATGTGTGAAATGAAATCGATCTGTAAATTGTCAGATCGCTTTTGTAGGCATATACGTCAAATCACAATTTGAATTGTTTCTAAAACCCACCCGCCGCCTTCGATATGTTTTACTCGAGGATCTGGAGTTTAGAAGGCTCCCGGTCCCTGGTTCCTGTCCCGGTGTCCCGTGCTGAGACGGTCTTTTCTGTTCGAGCCCCGCAATGGACACCACGGTATGAACGTCGCTCGCTTTTCATTCTGAGTTTTCCGTCCTATCACCCGCAAAATTGTCAAATTATTTTCCGAAAAGCGACGTCAGTTTTTCCTGCATAATTTTATGGTCATATTATGTGAATCGTTCGAGCAATAATTTTTTTTTTAAATCGCGAAAATTAGTTCGGCCGGCCATTGATTTAGCTTCCAGCCAGATAGCTGGCGACTTCCACTCAATTTGACAAGACATTTTCTAGGCCTGGCTCATTGCTGGCACATTAAGGGGCTAGTTTTGAGATAGTTTTGGGCAAATTTTGCATCCAGTGACAGTTTCTTCCATCGTAATGCATCTCAAAATTCTTTATCAAGAATTTCAATTTCACATCTGAAAATCGATAATTTTCGGAAATTCGACCGCCATTTTAGGACTACTTTTTTGTAGGCTCTATAAAACAATAATTCCTCCGCTGTTTGCAAACCGCCGTTTCATTTCCGCCCAGAAGCAAACGTTAGTGGACCAGTCCCATATCTGGTGTGACAAAAGTGAAGTAATTACTGCAATCGGACCTCGAATCACGACCGATGCGATCTCGTAAGTCTCGACTTTGTTTTTGCAACGACTTTATCAAGTAATTCATGCCCCACCAACTTTTATTTCGTCGTAAACTTTGAAATCCGTTCGGCCTCCCAATTTTGCCTTGGGGCGAAACGAGGGCTGACCATTGGACCTTGCTCCACTAGGGGCGCTTTTCGGCAAAGCCCTTTTGATATTAGTAGCGTACGGGACCTGTGGAATAATGATGGGAATTCATCTCAAAATATAATGTTTTATGTAATTTATTCATTTTCCCGTCGATTGAAGATAATAAGAAATATTTGATATAGCCACTTTACACGACGTAAAGTAGTTCTGTTACTTGCCGCGGATGGACATTTTTGTGTAACGAGGCGTGATTGGCGCATTGATACACATTGTGCAATCTGCCCGTAAAAACAGTTCCAGTCCGCGATGAGATTTGGCCGATTGAAAACTCGGATATTTGTGTTATCAGCTCATAAATCGAGACCGGTGTTGTCAGTAAGTGATAATAAACACTTTTCCTACGATATTTTCAACAAATTAGAGATTCCCATCCATTAGTTTCACTTGTTTCTGGCAAGAAAAGTATCGGCCTTATGCCTGCATTAGCAACAGGTAGACCATTTTTTGTTGTATCCTTTTTAACATGGGTTTTTCGGTAGGCCTCGTTTTCTAATGTTGGCAATTGGCTACTTGGTGATCGAATTATCTGTTGAAGCCTACCTTTCGATATTTACAAAAATATGATAAATCACTTTAATTTGTTATCACCATTATTTATATTCACAACTTGAATCATACTTTTATGCAGAGCCCTGAGACAAAGATTTGGCGCTTTTAATTGCAACATATTATTATGTCTAAACCAATCGTGGTATGTAGCTTTTCTGAATTCTATTAAACTGCTAAATCAGACTGTGTTTATGATGGGTTTCTTGAATTGGCGGTTGGTGAATTAAAAATATCTGCCCATTGCCCATCCCCGTAGCAGCTAACAGTTTCTTTGGCCCTCATTTCTGGAGTGGGCAGAGAGGATTTACCTCCCGGCGGCAGGATAATAGACCAGGAAATCAATCTTTTCAAAAGTTAATTTAATAGTAAACTTAACTCAATACAATGATTCGATTGGAAGAGGCCCTGGTTCGTATCCTGGTTCAAATGCACATTTCAAAGCTTTGCTATCCATTCCATCCATTGCACACAGGTATCTGCTAAAACAATTGGAACAATATCCTTGTCAGTGATTTCATTGTTTGTTCATTCTGCAAATGTTTGGACATGTCAAATTCATGGCTAAGTGCCCCCCCCCCCCCCCTCAGCCAAATCACACCCTTGAACCAATATCGCCCCTGCCTTGGCAACGGTTGGCAAGGAACTTCCCAGGGCTTTCCTTGTTTAGACCCGTGTCTATTTTGTCCCAACCCTAGCACTAGTTTTATCTATTTCAAACTGTATTGAAGCCAGTCACAGACAAGTTCAGTAGCACTCAGCCCGCTAGAAAGTGCCTATAACTTATAGATTGCAGCCACTAGTGAGGAAACTGTCAAACCTGACCTGGCTTTCAACACCCAGTTTGGACCGGCTTCTGTCCCCATGGCAACTCATTGTTACCGTCTGCGTCCACAGATCTCAGAGGCGACTTCACTCGGCTTCGCACGGGAATCGAAGCTGACTTCGATCGACGCTTGCTTCGAGCCGCGCAAAGACTCGAGACTCGCGGCAACGGAAACAACTTGCGGTCGCCGTGGGAACGCAACGGAGCTCGCGGTACGTAGCACGGTTTCGATGCCGGATGCCGGGAGGGATTTGGGGAAATAGGTCGGGGCTTCACGTGACAATTGGCAGCGTTTGGGCTTCCACCAACACGTTCTCAGTCTCTGAACGTCTATGTTTTGTTGGAATCCAATGATTGACTCACATTTATAATCTCAAGGCACTTGTTTCGATGGGCACATTCAATTTATTGCCATCAGTTGCCTATACTTCATTCATGTGATCTTGGTGCTGGCATGTTGATAATGGCAATCAATCTGTTCCTGGACTGTGGTCTTCTAGGCCTGGCTGTTTCTAAGCCTCCTTGTTTTGTGTTCCAGGTGTGGTTTAGTCCCTTGCCTCAGCTGGCTTCCATCGGCCCTGCTCTTTGGTTTCGATGACGACAATCTCTGGAGTCGACTCTGTGACTGTGATCTCATCTCAGGGATGGCCAAGGCAACACAGGTAAGTCTGTCGTGGGAAGCCTAAACCCCATTTCATGTTGAGAAGGAGAGTGGATTTACATCTTCCTCGAGGACCCACTGCTGCTAGACACGAGCCAAGAGTTCCAAAACTGCCCACAGAGCCTTTTGTCCGACTCAAGACATGGCTTGTGAGTGTTGAAACTCTAGCTTGTGTCTAGCAGCAGTGGGTCCTCGTGGAAGATACAAATCCACTCTCCTTCTCAACGTGAAATGGGAAGCCTAGCAACCAGCAGAACAAAGCTGGCCGTCAACAAGCCAGCTTAGAATGCAGCTGAGAGCGAGAGTAGCAAGTACACTTTGCTGTACCTCCTTAGCTGTCCTTTGTCCCATGTTAATTTGCCAGGAGTCAGGACTAGTGGGCCAGCATTTTGTGCAAGGTTGTAAGGAATCCCAGACTTGCACTCCATTGGATAGAGGAAATTGTGTAGCTACCAATCAAAAGAGATACTTATGAAACATGGTCCTTCTAAACTCCATACCACTTTAAGAAGGAGTGTGGACCTACCCTTTACTGCTTGCTATATGAGGCTAAAGAGTTTCAACACTCACAAGCCATGTCATGAGCCGGACAAAAGGCTCTATGGGCAGTTTTTAAACTCTTAGCTTGTGTCTAGCAGCAGTGGGTCCTCGAGGAAAATGCAAATTCAATCTCCTTCTCAATGTGAAATGCAGTATCTCTCCCAGCTTTCAGTTTTATGTACGCTAGGGCCTTGCAATTGTTATCTGTGTCCCGATGAATGGAAACTTATTTGATTTGCTTGGTTTTGAGAAGTTTTAAATGTCAGTTAGAACTTAAAACTTGGTAACTTTGCACTGAAATTGCTCAAGTGGAGTAACATCTCCCCTCGTTTTGGCAGACGTGGCTGCCGATGATTCCAACACCGAGATTGATAACGACCAAGACCACGACCACGAAACGCAGCAAGGGGATTGACCTGCTGTCGCCATTGTACGACTACCTGCCCTTGGGGAAGAATTTCTACACCCAGCTCGAGATCTCGGTCTTGCCAAAGGAACAAGTGAAGGCGCTCGGACAGAAACTAAGTGAGTACAGGCACTTGAAGGATGCTAGCTGGCTAAATCTGTCGGCTCCAGGCTAGGGGCTCCCCAATACCGAATCCTGCAGTAATGGCCCCCTGTTACGACCCAGGCCCCTTGAAGACTTGACAGTCACAACCCGTGCAATTTTTGGGCAAAGTCCCAGTTTAGGTCCAATACAAATTACCCTCCAGTCTTCGGGCCATCTAATGAACGCAGCCCATGAAAGCCCGACAGCTCTGCTACTGGGCCCCCTTTTATCTGCATTCCTGATTTGGGGCTTACCAAGTCAGTCCCACTGCCCCAGCAATTCAGGGCCCTCAAGCCACTGCCCTTTGGATCCCATCCCACCCATGTCTTGGCCTCCCTAAAGTCGGACCTTCCCCCCATGCTGCCAACCTCCCTCGCCCAGAAAAGTCACACATTAGTGAGGGCCCCTTTATTAGTGATCTCTGCCAAGTGGCCCCACTGCCCCTACCACAGTCTGAAGGCTGGGACCCATCAGAAAGGGTCCTGCACAAGCCTGGCCCCACTCACCCAGGGAAACTCCCCTTAGCAAGCAATGATTGGCCAATTTGGAGGCAGAGTTGATGGCTATGTATGGACAAAGCATGGTCAAGTTTAGGCAAGTGTTTAAGAATAAATAGGCAGTGTATAGGCAATGTTTATTCAATGTTTTGGCAATCTGTAGACACAATCAATGCTCCATGTGGGCAGTGTGTAGGCAATAAGGAGACAATGTAAAGGCAAAGGATAGGCAATGTTGATGCAATCTGTCAGCCTCCTGGTACAACCCAACCCTTGAGAGACCTGACAGTGAAGCCACCCCTCATGGGATACATTGTATTAAAGCCCCCCCCCCTGCCCACCAATGGTTAGGGCTTTCCGTCCCAGCTAGAGTCCCCATTGTCCAGATGTGAAAGGCCTTCACTCATGTCCCTTGGTTTTACCAACAAGGAATCCCCACCGCCCAAAGCAAGGTCTACGAAGATTGAGTCATCGAAGTCTGGGGCCTTACCTAGCTCGGCCATTTTGAGCGGCTACCACGCGGCTAATAAGCCGGGCTGGCGGTGTCATATAACCCGGACCTAGAGCGGCCATTTCAACAATGGGCAGTTTGTTGATTTCGTAGCACCACTAGCAACCAGTATTACGGTGGTGCTACGATGATAGCATTAATTCAAAATTACCTTTGAATACGATTGCAGTGAGTTCAAAATCAACCAATCTCATGGCTTGTTACTAAAGTCAGAGTCGATGTGCCCCGGCTATATAACCCGGCCGTAATACTGCCGCTCTA
This sequence comes from Nemoura dubitans, assembly GCA_921293005.1. Classification (NCBI taxonomy): domain Eukaryota; kingdom Metazoa; phylum Arthropoda; class Insecta; order Plecoptera; family Nemouridae; genus Nemoura; species Nemoura dubitans. Next base: position 75,301,414 of record OV121074.1, read on the forward strand.
GGTCGGGGTTACTGCTTGGTGCTACGGTGGTGTTAATTAGCCAGGGTAGAATGCCAGTAATCCCGGGACTACGAGTGGCAGCTCTAGGTCGGGGTTACTGCTTGGTGCTACGGTGGTGTTAATTAGCCAGGGTAGATTGCTAGTAATCCCGGGACTACGAGTGGCCGCTCTAGGTCGGGGTTACTGCTTTGTGCTACGGTGGTGTTAATTAGCCAGGGTAGATTGCTAGTAATCCCGGGACTACGAGTGGCCGCTCTAGGTCGGGGTTACTGCTTGGTGCTACGGTGGTGTTAATTAGCCAGGGTAGGTTGCTAGTAATCCCGGGACTACGAGTGGCCGCTCTAGGTCGGGGTTACTGCTTGGTGCTACGGTGGTGTTAATTAGCCAGGGTAGATTGCTAGTAATCCAAGGACTACAAGTGACCGCGCTAGGTCGGGGTTACTGCTTGGTGCTACGGTGGTGTTAATTAGCCAGGGTAGATTGCCAGTAATCCCGGGACTACGAGTGGCCGTGCTAGGTAGGGGTTACTGCTTGGTGCTACGGTGGTGTTAATTAGCCAGGGTAGATTGCTAGTAGTCCCGGGACTACGAGTGGCCGCTCTACGTCGGGGTTACTGCTTGGTGCTACGGTGGTGTTAATAAGCCAGGGTAGATTGCTAGTAATCCCGGGACTACGAGTGGCCGCTCTAGGTCGGGGTTACTGCTTGGTGCTACGGTGGTATTAATTAGCCAGGGTAGATTGCTAGTAATCCCGGGACTACGAGTGGCCGCGCTAGGTCGGGGTTACTGCTTGGTGCTACGGTGGTGTTAATTAGCCAGGGTAGATTGCTAGTAATCCCGGGACTACGAGTGGCCGCGCTAGGTCGGGGTTACTGCTTGGTGCTACGGTGGTGTTAATTAGCCAGGGTAGATTGCTAGTAATCCCGGGACTACGAGTGGCCGCGCTAGGTCGGGGTTACTGCTTGGTGCTACGGTGGTGTTAATTAGCCAGGGTAGATTGCTAGTAATCCCGGGACTACGAGTGGCCGCGCTAGGTCGGGGTTACTGCTTGGTGCTATGGTGGTGTTAATTAGCCAGGGTAGATTGCTAGTAATCCCGGGACGAGTGGCCGCGCTAGGTCGGGGTTACTGCTTGGTGCTACGGTGGTGTTAATTAGCCAGGGTAGATTGCTAGTAATCCCGGGACTACGAGTGGCCGCGCTAGGTCGGGGTTACTGCTTGGTGCTACGGTGGTGTTAATTAGCCAGGGTAGATTGCCAGTAATCCCGGGACTACGAGTGGCCGAGCTAGGTAAGGCCCCAGGGCTCTACGAGTCGGTCCCATAGACTTCTTGGTTTAAGGCACCTGATGCATTATTATCATAGACATTTCCATCACTGTAATTCTTAGTGTACTTGAAAAAACCTGTAATCTCTTATCAACCTGTTGATATTGTGAACTTGTTGCTTCAGACTTTCAGCCACAGATTGCAGGTGTGTTGCTGCCGATTCTCTCGATCATCAACTGACTTCATCCTTTTGTTTCAGACTCGGTGCCTGCAGCCCGATGACTTCAGACCACCGGCCTTTCAATAATTGGCTTCTGCAAACAAAACAGTGGCAATCTCTCGGAGCTGCAAGCTTCTCAACTCTGGCTTCCAACTCTGGATCTGGATCTTGAAGGGTAAGGGACCAGCCAAAGCCCATCCCATCCAATGGCTGACCCTGCACCATGTAGCATGATGGCAATCCCTAGCTTCAGTCATTACCACATTGCGTTTAAATTGTTTGGTGGTTTGTCCAATGGCTCACCTCCTTTGTTGCATTGGGCACGCAAATCAACCAACGTGGCATCGATATCATACTTTTGGAGCCTCATTGCAAGATTATTGTACGTCTAGTTAGATTTTTCCTGACCATTATTTCCATTGTTTCTTGGGTTGAGCGATCAGCAATCATAATGTTCAAGTTGAGCGTAGAAACCTCCATTATTTCCCTCAGCATGCTATGCTTTCCTTGAGATACAGAGTCTGTGAAGATGTTACACTCTGACAGACACGCTTCATCATCTCCATGGTGACAAGTTGATTGGTTTCTGAGACTGCATCTGTGTTTCTCATCCCACACATCGCCATGGTGACAAGTGGTTAGGTTAAATCTGAGACTCTGCATCTGTGTTTCTCATCCCACACATCGCGATGCTGTAGCTTGTTTTCCCGCCTGGCTTGCCGCAATGTTGCCAGGTCACTCTGTGCTCCAATGGAATTGTGCTGTCCTTTTGACACCGACCCGGCTAGTGCTTCTCCAAATAACTCAGTCCTCTTCCCTTGGGTGGAGAGAGACAGTGTGTGGTGGCTGTCTAATGGGTGATAGAGTTGGCTAAAAAGTGATATCAATTCAGCACTAGCATCAACTGAAGCGTCCAAAGCTAAAGCCTTTGCCTCCCAGTTAGTGCTGGCGTTGCAGGGAAGTCTTGAGCTTTCGTCCAAGCACAAACTTGCCGTTCCATGTGCTTCATTTCAGCGACAGGCTTTGAGCTGACTTGTGGTTTTGTTTCAGCTGGCTTCTCCATTGACCGTGGCAGCTCCAGCGACCCTGACGTTGGGATCCGATGACTTTGAAAGGACCGCAGTAATCAAGTCGCAGTCTGGACCAATCGGTAAGTTGATGAGAACTAGGGTCTTTGTTGGCCGGGTTGAGAAAGTGATAGGTATAGGGCTCAAAAGCACAAAGAAGGGATTTTTAAAACCCCAGGCTTATTCAGTTATAATATACCCATGGTGTCAGCCAATGAGCTTCACTGCATATTGAATCTGATTGGCTTTACACAAGTATTGTTTCAGGAAAATCAAAAGTCCCTTGTGGATTTGGTCCCGATGTTTTCTTAGAGCATAGGAATGGCCATATTGCATTAAGATTTTCTTAACTAGCCATGGACCAACTGTTTTACAAATGACCTACTGTTTTGGCCATCTGCTTTTGTCTCTTTTTCCACTGCAAATAGTTGAAAGGAAATCTCTTCAGGGCAAAGCTGACAAAGCCTCTTAAGTTCCTGGCTCCCAAGTCTCTTGTGTTCCCGTCATTTCAGCTGTTGTCCTGAGGGTTTGTCCCTAAAGTGTGTGGATTCTTTCAGACCCAGAGGCCATGACTACGCCAGCCGGTCAGCTCTCCGTTCCCACGAAGTCTGCTCCGGGAATCAAGTAATCGGCTCGTTAAAGTGCCGAGCTTTGCCGTGCCGTAACTCTGCGGGAAATTAGTCTTCGGCCACAGCTGAGAATATCCACAGTGAGTGCAAGCACGTACCTATACTTTATTTCACACTAAGAAGGGGAGTGGATTGCTTCTTGCTAGAGGACTCACTGCTGCTACAATGAGAGTCCTAAAACTGCCCATGGAGCCTTTAGTCCGACTCGAGACATGGCCTGTGAGTTTTTAAACTCTTTAACCCGTTTACATGGGAGCATTTCCGACAATAGTCCTTAAAAGTCATAAAAAGTTTTGTTTAGCAGACGACCACAGCACAAAACTTGTCCCGTGTAAAGAGAGGCTTGTGCCAAAAAGTGCCATGAAACGCTACCAGAGCTTAAAACGTTCCCCATGTGAACGCAAACTTGGGTGCACTAGTGTGAAAATAGCGGTGTCAAATGCCGCCACCAGAGTGAGGCACACTTCCACGCCAGCCTTGTGCATTCCTTTTCACAGCGCATTCTCAAATAGGGCATGTTCTATTCACGGGCCAGATTGTGTGAAACTCTACGAATCAGGGACGGATTTGAGGTGAAAGACTTGTGTCGAAAATGCTCCCATATGGAAATAGGGCTTTAGCTCGTGTTTAGCAGCAGTGGGTCCTCGAGGAAGATGCAATCCACTCTTCCTCTCTACGTGAAATGGAGTTTGGAAGACCTGACAGCCTCCTTTGTCCAGGGCTTCCAGGCTTATAGTCCACTCTTTGTTTCGCCCTAACATGAGGCTGCCTCCCAAGGAAGGAGGGGCTGCGTTGTAAATCAACCATGGAATAATATGCAGTTCTGACCAACCTATTCTCAAGCCCCAAATTGACCGCACGCACTTAGATTTGCTCCAATGAAAACCTCAAACTCGAAATTTGTTTGGGGCTGCAAGAGGGCAGTGAGGGGGCCTGTTGTTTTATTTGAAATGCCCGGGCCGGTTTTCCTCCAATCCAACACTGGCCCAATCCCTTGCACAATCTTATAAACTTGTACCTAGATGATGGAATTGACATAAATCTTGCTTGGGCTGGGGGAAAACCCTAACTTCTGGCAATTGGACGAAGGCTTCTGTAATATAATAATTTGTTTAGCAAGGAATAGTCTTAAAGCCAGAAATTTATTCAGTACCTGTAAATTCATTACATTTTTCATAGGTAAAAGTGACAAATTGCGTCGTAAAAAAACCCATCTTTGCTTCCTCTTCTATTTTAACTTTTATTTGGCATTTGAAACCCAGTTTGAAACCCATTTTTTCCCAGCGTAATCCAAGCGTTTCTCTGGAATGTGGGTGAGTCATCGTGGGAAAACGCAAATAAGGCAGAGGATTTCAACAGGCCTCGGTGCAAAGAATTGTTTTGTCTTTGATTTCGTGTCGGTTAGTGCCAAGTTATTGTCGCCGTCTTTTAATTGCTTGAAATCTGGTTGCCCCAAGAAAGCAGTATTCCTTGCATGCTAAATGTTTTTAAAAATTGGAATGTCTTTTCCAATATAAATGCTGTTTTCCATCCAAATGTATTGCCAACTTAAAAGATTACCCGGTTTTATTACACACAAGTAATCTTCCAGGAAAATCCAAAGTCCTTTTGGGGATTCGGTCCCGATGTTTTCTTAGAGCTTAGGAATGGCCGAATTGCATTGCGATTTTCTTGACTGGCAATGGACCTACTGATGGACATATTATACCTATTGTTTTCTGCCTTCTGCTATTGTCTCTTTATCCACTGCAAATAGTTGAGTGGAAATCTCTTCACAAACAAAGCTGCAAAGCCTCTTCAGTTCCTGGTTGTTGTCCTGAGGGTTTATCCCTAAAGTGTGAGGATTCTTTCAGACCCAGAGGCCATGACTACGCCAGCCGGTCAGCTCTCCGTTCCCACGAAGTCTGCCCCGGGAATCGAGTAATCGGCTCGTTAAAGTGCCGAGCTTTGCCGTGCCGTAACTCTGCGGGAAATTAGTCTTCGGCCACAGCTGAGAATATCCACAGTGAGTGCAAGCACGTACCTATAATTTATTGCACACTAAGAAGGAGGGTGGATTTGCTGCTTGCTAGAGGACTCACTGAGTGCTAAAAATTAGTTTAGAGTCCCAAAACTGACCACAGAGCCTTTTGCCCGCTCAAGACATGGCTTGTGAGTGTTGAAACTCTTGGCTCGTGTCTAGCAGCAGTGGGTCCTCGAGGAAGGTGCAAATCCACTCTCCTTCTCAACGTGAAATGGAGTTTGGAAGACCTGACAGCCTCCTTAGTCCAGGGCTTCCAGGCTAGTCCACTCTTTGTTTTGCCCTAGCACGAGTCTGCCTCAAAGTAAGGAGGGGCTGCGTTGTAAGATAATGTGTACGGTTCAAAGCTTTGTGTGAATTAGGTAGGAAGGCGGCTCCTGATTCCCACGTGCTTGTCTTTATGATTCGCGACCTACGAGCCAGCTACATTTTCCTCCTGGACTCGCTGCTGCTAGACACAAGCAAAGAGTTTCAAAACTGCCCATGGCTCAAGACATGGCTTGTAAGCCTTCAAACATTAGCTCATGTCTAGCAGCAGTGGGCCCATGAGGAAGGTGCAAATACACTCTCCTTCTCAACTTGATATGGAGTGCTGAATTTTTTCAGCGATCATCAAGCGCAGATATTTCCGCTGATGTTTAATTTTATTTTTGTGAACCGAAAAGAGGTGCCGGAACAGCATTCCGGTGCGTTCCGGCACAAAAAAAGCACTGCCAAATAGTGTGTATTATATTTGATAATTATTTTAATATCAATATACAGTATGTCAAAGTGACAAGGCTAGGTGGTGGCCGACCCTTTGTGCTGTTGGACAGTGTTGTGACTTATCTAGATAAAATTATCTAGATAATTATCTAGAATTTTTTTAAAATTCTATTATCTTTATCTAGATAATATTGAGCACTGTCATCGTTATCTTTATCTAGATAAAAAAAAACTTTATCTAAACTCCATATTTTAGATAATAGATGATTTTAGCCAATTTTATTCAAATTTTTGACATTGTCATTCAGATTGTCATTATTTCCAAAACCATTGGCATCACAAGAAAAAGTTTCAAACATGTCTAATCTTGAGAGTAATGATTCAAGAATAGGGAATCAGCTTCAAAGAGCTCATGTTGTACTGTTATGTAGGTGTAATATAATATTATCAGTCTTTAATGTGGCTTTTGGAATTTTGCCACAATCCAACATCATTTTCCAATATTCCCAATTTCAAAAATTATCTATTATCTAAAGAAAATTATCTAGATAGATTTTTTCATCTATTATCTTTTATCCAGATGATTTTTAAAAAATCATCTATTATCTTATCTAGATAACAAATTTGCCCATTATCTTCATCTTTATCTAGATGAAAAAATAATTATCTAGTCACAACACTGCTGTTGGACAGTAGTAGACAGTAGTAGACGTTAGTGCCGGCACCGGGTTCATTCTCGGCTCCCTGCCACCAAACAATCATTCTCCATCAGCCTGTCATTCAGTGCCAGCCATTAAACCAGTGCCACAGGGACAGCGCCAACACAGTGGGTCAAAGGGACAAGGCTAAGCGGTGGCCGGCCCTTGGTGCTGTTGGACGGTAGCAGGCCTTGGTGCCGGCACCGGGTTCATTCTCGGCTCCCTGCCACCAAACCCTGATTCTCCATCAGCCTGTCATTCAGCGCCAGCCATTAAACCAGTGCCACAGGGACAGCGCCAACACAGTGTGTTGCTCCCAGTTGAGATCCGATCCCAACTCCGGGAGTTACGATTGGTTTAAGCCAATCATGTGCAGCGCATTCAGTTGTAAGTCGTATAGTTGGGATCTCAACTAGGAGTTGAAAATTGTGGTAAAACTGGGCGTAAACAAGTTACATGTGTAGAGCTAAAGAAAGGACCAGCAGACACATGAGTGTTAGAAATGTAATAAGTTACCTGTCGCCTCCGTTGGAACTTTTGACCTGTTGCCCGGTCACAAAGAATCCCCCAGTCTGACCAACCTGGTTGTCTACCAACCTCTGGCCTGGAAAATCCATAGTTATCACTTGTTTTTAACCCGGCTTGCTAAATTTGAATCGCAAGTCATGACGGTTGGCGCTCGTGTTTCAGGATTCGAAGACTGGTTGGCCGCCTACCAACCCGACGATGCTACCAACCCGAGGAAGCTACCAACCCGAGGAAGCTACCAACCCGAGGCAGCTACCAACCCGAGGCAGCTACCAACCCGAGGAAGCTACCAACCCGAGGCAGCTACCAACCCGACGATGCTACCAACCCGAGGAAGCTACCAACTCGAGGCAGCTACCAACCCGAGGCAGCTACCAACCCGAGGCAGCTGCCAACCCGACGATGCTACCAACCCGAGGAAGCTACCAACCCGAGGAAGCTACCAACTCGAGGAAGCTACCAACCCGAGGCAGGTACCAACCCGAGGAAGCTACCATCCCGAGGAAGCTACCAACCCAAAGAAGCTACCAACCCGAGGAAGCTACCAACCCGAGGAAGCTAACAACCCGAGGCAGCTACCAACCGGAGGAAGCTACCAACCCGAGGCAGCTACCAACCCGAGGCAGCTACCAACTCGAGGAAGCTACCAACCCGAGGCAGCTACCAACCCGAGGAAGCTACCAACCCGAGGAAGCTACCAACCCGAGGCAGCTACCAACCCGAGGCAGCTACCAACCCGAGGAAGCTACCAACCCGAGGAAGCTACCAACCCGAGGAAGCTACCAACCCGAGGCAGCTACCAACCCCAGGAAGCTACCAACCCGAGGCAACTACCAACCCGAGGAAGCTACTAACCTGAGGATCTACCAACCCGAGGCAGCTACCAACCTGAGGAAGCTACCAACCCGAGGCAGCTACCAACCCGAGGCAGCTACCAACCCGAGGCAGCTACCAACCCGAGGCAGCTACCAACCCGAGGCAGCTACCAACCCGAGGCAGGTACCAACCCGAGGCAGCTACCAACCCGAGGCAGCTACCAACCCGAGGCAGCTACCAACCCGAGGCAGCTACCAACCCGAGGCAGCTACCAACCCGAGGCAGCTACCAACCCGAGGCAGCTACCAACCCCAGGAAGCTACCAACCCGAGGCAACTACCAACCCGAGGAAGCTACTAACCTGAGGATCTACCAACCCGAGGCAGCTACCAACCTGAGGAAGCTACCAACCCGAGGCAGCTACCAACCCGAGGCAGCTACCAACCCGAGGCAGCTACCAACCCGAGGCAGCTACCAACCCGAGGCAGCTACCAACCCGAGGCAGCTACCAACCCGAGGCAGCTACCAACCCGAGGCAGCTACCAACCCGAGGAAGCTACCAACCCGAGGAAGCTACCAACCCGAGGCAGCTACCAACCCGAGGCAGCTACCAACCCGAGGCAGCTACCAACCCGAGGAAGGTTGTGGCATCGACGGAGAGTCGAACCCAGCGTGTCCGGAATGTTCCCGCCTCGGCAGCGACACGGTACGCACTCCCGATCCCGGCTCGATGCAACGAAACACTCGCAGTTCGGAGTTGCAGGTCTGCGTTCCGAACGCGTGTCTTTCGCGGCTCCGACACTTCCCTCCCCAAACGTCTTCCTGACGTCCACGAAACGCAGTGCCGAAATCACACTCCAGGAGGCCCATCATTGGGATGTGCGGGAATCCACTAGGCGGTGGATTCCGGGCCGTTTGACAGTGAAACTTTGTAAAGCAACCAGACTTTTATTTAGCACTCGGAACTCAGTTTTAAACACAATTTTTCACAGCGTTTTCCAAGCTTTTGCCGCGAATGGTGGAAAACGCAAATTAGGCGATGCATTGTTTTGTCCTTGATTTTGTGTCCATTTCTTGCCAAGTTATTGTTGCCGTCTACTAATTACCTACTTGAAATCAGGTTGCCCTAAGAAGGCGTTATTCCTGGCCTACATGCTAAATGTTTTTAAAATTTGGGTTGTCTTTTGCAATATGTTTTCATGCTGGTTTCCATCTCAAATGGATTGAATACTAAGGGCCGGTACTACAATATTTTTCCACTCTGGGCTAAGCATCTAACCCTCGGAAACAGATGAATTCCACCGCATCCTATTGGCAGTTTCCATGACAATAACTTGACTCCTACTTAAACTCTGGGTGGAGGCCCTTGTAATAGCAGCTCTTTAAAAGATTAACCGTTTTGTTTGATCTCGGTAGAGTTGAGATCCATATTATAATGTTCTAGCAGGCCAAGTGCTCTACCATCTGAGCTATCAGGGCCCATGCATTCTCCTGCTTTGGAGGGTGGGAGATTAACCTCTTAGAGAGAAAGCCAGTGCCACCAGTGAACAAACAAATACAAATCAGCACAGTTTTTAGTAGGAGATATGTCTGCACTACATCCTGATTGGTTCAAATGCCCTGGGAAAAGAATAGATTTCCAATGTTGCCAGTGTTTGTACCATACACGGCCAGTATGATATTCGTCTTGGTCCGTGACTCGACCGTTGCGTTTGTCCACAGATCGGGGATCGGCCGTCGCCACGGAAACCAAACGCCCAACGCGGCCACCAAGTGACTTGGAGCCGTCGTCACGGTAACATCTCGGTGGGCGCAAGGAGCAACAGGTACGAAGCCACGTCGAGGACAGTCTTGCCACTAGACACTTGGCTGTCATTCGAGTTCTTTGCGTGTCGAAAACAACGATGCTTCAATGACAGTAACCCTAGACAACAGCAGTGTGTACAGCTGTTCCTGGAGAGTGTTCCTAGAGCTAGTGTAAAATGCAGAGGATTTTGCAACTACTTGATTTTGGTAGCAGCTGATTTAGCCACATATCTTTGTGATTTCATCCCAGTATCCTGTGAATCCTGGAAATCTTTGCGACTTCACTGAGAACAAATCAAGACGAGTGAATTCCACAGGAGAGACTGTTATTATGTTGTTATTATTAGTATTCCAGGACATTCCTTTGCTTCCATCCAGAACCCAGCCAGCCTTCCAGCACCGAGTTTGCTGTTTCAATTCCAGCCCTTGTCGTCTTAGTGTTCCGGGACATTCCATTGGTTCCTTCCAATCCAGGCCAGCCTTCCCGCCGAGGGTTTTCCCCGAAAGCCGATGATCTCGGCATTCCCGGGCCGTAGTCCAGCCGCTTCCAGCCGGGAACCCTTTGTGGCTCGCCGCAGATCCGTCCCCTTCCAGGTCCCGGTTCCGGAAGAGCGTGGAAGAGCGGACGTGCGCAAGACGTGCAATGTTTCCACGCTGTTTGCAGACGGAGGCCTCCGTTGCCGTGACGAATGGCGGATCGGATCTCAACATCGGCACAGCGGCGTTCCACACGTGGCTTCGTTGGCGGCGTCCTCTGAGTGATTTGTGTCCAGGGTTTGCTGCCAGCAGTGTTAGTAGCTGGTTGCATGGAGATGAGTTCATGGAGCTGGGGGTTTGAGATACCGACTTTATGGAGCTGGGAGTTTGGATGGGGTCAAAGTGCCCTTTATTTAAACGTAATAATATGAAACTACGCACGCCAATTGCTTGCAATCATATCCAAAATATGGCTTTAATATCTATCCATTTTATTGAAATAAAGTCTCGAAGCTCGGGCCGCTTCCCGCGCAGAATTCACCTCCTACTGGATACTAACTTGTGGCCACACCGTTTGTCCGATTGCAACGAAACCAGGGTCTACGGAATCCTCACACTTTTGGCAACAAATTGTGAAGTTTTTAATCACGAAATACCAGTTGAAAGTTTAATTTAAGCTTCATGCAATAATCACCAACAACTGCACCAATAGCCTTAATATCTATCCATTTGATTGAAATAAGTCTCAAAGCTGTTGGGACAGGTTTGTGAAATGTGTGTGAAATAAACGAGGAAATGTTGAATACCAATTTGACCGATAAGTGCAGCTTGCCGCTCATCCAATCCCGGTTGTGTTTGTGCCGTTTGCTTTCCACCACCTTGTGCCCGTAATCAACTTTGTTCCCGTCCAGCCCAGTCAATCCGCGGAACGAACGACAGCGGCCAGAGATCCAGCCAATCGTCTCGTTCCTTTGCAGTTCCGGTCCGGATTCTTGTCCAGTCCTTTGTTACCTCTTGGTTTGTTGCTCCTCTGACCAGGTTCCGATTGCCGCAACTGTGAAACTAATCTCCGCACCGAAGCTTCTCTTTTCCAACGGCAGGAACGTGATTCCTTCGCGGCCAGATCGTAGCCGAGTTGCCATCGCCCGTCTCGAGCGGAGGACGCGGCGACCGCGGGACCGATCTCGACCACCTTTCTCCCGCCCAGATCCAGTCGGCAGTGGGCGCTTCCTGTCTGATCCAGAGTCCCTTCGTTCCTTGCTTCCCCTCGTCGCGTAGGCACGAAGACCGCGGCATCGAACGCAATGCCGTCCGTGTGCATCGCTGCAATACTCGGAACTCAGTGGTAGGTGCACGGCTGGCAACGCTGCGTTCAACGTCGTGCTGGGATTTCGTAGCGTATATTGTTTGTAGGGTTTTACTTGGGCCTTTTGATGTGCTAGAGATTTTGCCCAAACTGAATATTTAGCCAATTATTGTTTCTTTATTATATTAATTGTAATAAATATTGCCAGTTGCAGCTGGCAATGCAATGAGTTGGTATTGGCACATCTAGTAATGATAGTGAGGGACCCTGACCTACACAATGTCATTGATGGCCACGCCCACATGGGAACGAGTATACGAGTTTTTCACCCCGCCAAGCATTTGAATTTTTCCCGAGTAACTTGAAATTGCGCGCACTCTATTAGCAAATGTTCGACCTTATCGATCGCCACCTGTTAGCTGCTTTGGTACTGTAGAGTAGAAGTATGTTTGTTGAATATTGGCGCGTCTGGCACTCTTTTGACGGGGGGGGGGGGGGGGGGGCCTTAGGTGGTAGATTAATGTTGCTGGGTGCAAAGGTTTACTGTTTTCCTAAACTTTACTAAATAAAATTGACTCCTGAGTCTTTGCTTGGCGGTTTTGGCCTGCGGGGAGGGGAGGGCGTTTGCACGGCTCGGCGAGCGTGGTGTGGACAGACAGAGTCAAGAGTGACTGGACTGGGATGTTTTCTTACCGTGCTCTTGGCTGCATGTCCACATCGCCACCAGGACGGGGGGAGGCGTTGAGAGGGAACGGTTGCAAGGATCCGGGTGTAGCTAGGTATGCGTGGCTCTGCTTAGCATGTCCATGATCGAGATTAGCAGGGTCCAATGTTAGGATTTTAGGCTCCACATTTTAATATGTGTTTAATATATATGGACGCAATCAGCTAGGACTGTCTGCTCTGTGCTCAGGTCACCGGCCTTGTTGTTGTCATCCTGGCTAGAGAATGGGGTCCTGTTTGTTTCCACTCGGAGTGGATGCAAGCCAGTAGTTGCTAGGCATGGACGCAATCAGCTAGGACTGTCTGCTCTGTGCTCAGGTCACAGGCCTTGTTGTTGTCATCCTGGCTAGAGAATGGGGTCCTGTTTGTTTCCACTCGGTGCGGATGCAAGCCAGTAGTTGCTGGGCATAGACGCAATCAGCTAGGACTGTCTGCTCTGTGCTCAGGTCACAGGCCTTGTTGTTGTCATCCTGGCTAGAGAATGGGGTCCTGTTTGTTTCCACTCGGTGCGGGTGCAAGCCAGTAGTTGCTAGGCATGGACGCAATCAGCTAGGACTGTCTGCTCTGTGCTCAGGTCACAGGCCTTGTTGTTGTCATCCTGGCTAGAGAATGGGGTCCTGTTTGTTTCCACTCGGTGCGGGTGCAAGCCAGTAGTTGCTAGGCATGGACGCAATCAGCTAGGACTGTCTGCTCTGTGCTCAGGTCACAGGCCTTGTTGTTGTCATCCTGGCTAGAGAATGGGGTCCTGTTTGTTTCCACTCGGTGTGGATGCAAGCCAGTAGTTGCTAGGCATGGACGCAATCAGCTAGGACTGTCTGCTCTGTGCTCAGGTCACAGGCCTTGTTGTTGTCATCCTGGCTAGAGAATGGGGTCCTGTTTGTTTCCACTCGGTGTGGATGCAAGCCAGTAGTTGCTAGGCATGGACGCAAATAGGGACTGTCAGGGGCCTTTGTGTTTTAGAGGCAGTTATTGGCACGCTGCTACTGCCATGGCACCCGCCTGGTTTATTCGTCTGTACCGAGGACAACGTTGCTTTAAATGTATTGGCTATTGGTAGTTTATGATTCGAGCAGCCTTCACTGAGACCAAATTTGCCCCCCAAAAAAGTGTAGCTTTGTGACTCCATGGGCACATACTTGTGGGGGGGGGGGGGGGTCCAGTTTGTGACGGTTGGGCAAAGGGGGGGGGGGGGGGGATGATATCGCTCTGCTCGAATTGTGTACTTAATTTTGCAAATGACCTCAAGCCATCCGCTAACTTTGTTTCTCCTCAGTCACGGTCTTGCAGACGCAGAACGAAGCACCGAACGTCCAGCAAGTCTCGATGAGATCCGATTGTCAACCCTTTTGTTCCAAACAGGCTGATGACTGGCGCTGGCAGAGCGACCGTGGCCTACCCGTTCTCATGGGTGTACAACGTGACGGCAACTAACCAACTCCCAGCAGGCACTGCCATCTGTACAATGGACAGCCCTGAAATGAAAATTTGCTCGCAATACTGACATCAACTTGAGCCACTTTCAGAGCACGGCGGACACAGCAGCTGTGCCGGCTGTTCGTTTGTGTTGGGCATTAATCATGCCATTTGTTTCACTGAAATGTCATGAGATAATTGACGTGCCCCAGAAGGTGCCTTTTCAAGTCCTTCATTTCCATGCATTTGTGTGAATTTCAGAACTACGAGACTACGAGGCTACGAGGCTACGAGGCTACGAGGCTACGAGACTACGAGACTACTAGCTACAAGCTACGAGCTACAAGCCACGAGCAACGAGCTACGAGCACGAGCTTCGAGCTCCGAGGCTACGAGCTACCAGCTACAAGCTACGAGCTACAAGCTACGAGCTCCGAGGCTACGAGCTACTAGAGGAGGGGTATAGGGGCACGAAGAGGGAAGCAAAACCATCGCGATAACCATGGCTAGCATGGGAGCGTAGGGATGGTTTTGTAATAGTCCCGTCTCACGTTTACCCCTTCCAGCGAGACCTTCCAGTCTTTGGCGCTAAGGTGTGTGGAGGGCAGGTCGTGGGATTGACGCTACACAAAACACACTCTGTTACACCTCGGCATTTCATCACTTGTATGCATTTCGTGACCTTGTTTGAGTGATTTTGGCCCTTTTCATTGAGCTATGCGCTAATAGGCAGGACCCCATTTTTAGCTGACACCATTAAGAGTGCGCATGCTCTACAGGCTGTCTACAAAGTTGCCCGCTAGCTGGCACTTAGGATGCATTTTAGCTCAATCACAGAGTTCCGAACTCTTGCAAAATGTTCGCCGATCTATTGGCCGAACGTAGGCTGTCTAATTACTGATGAATTCACCTGGGTGGATGCATTGTGCCATGGGTTACATGCTCCATTGCACTCCCAAGGTGTCTCTTGCCTTTCCAGGATAGGTATCAGTGCGAGGTCCAGACGAGACGCAGCCCTTGCCCTTGCCCAACCCCTAAGAGTCAGCCTCGTAGGTGAAAGCTAGGACCACGTTCGACCACTCGAAGCCAGTCTACCCCGTCAGCACCTCTACCAAAAGCTAGCCATGTCCTACAATCGTCCCCCCCCCCCATTCATCAGTACATCGGTACTGATTCCATTGTTGGAACCCTGAACGATGCACTCTTCATTGTAGTCATTGTACCAGTCTACTAAAAGACGTGGACCAGTGAGTCTGTTTGCCGGTCTCTCTACTGACAGGCAGCAGCTCAGAGTGGTCGACATTTCGAGTTAGCAAGGTCGCTGTGGAAGACGTGGACCAGTGAGTCTGTTTGCCGGTCTCTCTACTGACAGGCAGCAGCTCAGAGTGGTCGACATTACGAGTTAGCAAGGTCGCTGTGGAAGTCGTGGACCAGTGAGTCTGTTTGCCTGTCTCTCTACTGACAGGCAGCAGCCCAGAGCGGTCGACATTTCGAGTTAGCAAGGTCGCTGTGGAAGACGTGGACCAGTGAGTCTGTTTGCCGGTCTCTCTACTGACAGGCAGCAGCTCAGAGTGGTCGACAGTTCGAGTTGCCTACTGTGGGATGAAGGCATTGTGAAATCCACCTTGGAGAGGATCTAGGGAGCCGTGCTTCAGTCTTTCCACTGACTTCGAAGCTGCCTTTCCAGTAAGCGTAAGCGTTTGAGCTAGGAACGAAAGAGTTAGAAATAGCAGGAATACGGTTTAAAATTCAGCAAGCTAGTAGGGATACATATTATCGTGCCAGAATATCGAGTTTAAAATACATTTATTGAAGGCCGGATTTAGCCCTGATTTAGGGAGCCTTGCCCCCTCGGTTTTCGCATCTCGTTTGTAGGCTAAAGGGGGTCAGTATTTCCGTGTCAGGACCGTCGCCACTAAGTTGCAGCGCGGCCAATCGATCGCCAACGCAGACCGTCGAGACCTTCCAGCGGCGTGCGGTACGGCGCGTGGTGTTCTGCACTGCTCGCGCTAAGCGAGCTCGGCGTTTTGGGGGCAACTCACTCACACACACACTAACACACACACACGTAGCGCCAATCCCAAGGCCGTCCTAGAAGTATGTCACTTGCAAGTGTCAACTCAGCGCTTCTCGTGGGTGGACCTTGCTTTTAATAGGGGGGGGGGGGGGGGGGGGCGACCCCCTGGGGCAGTTTGGGCCGACGTCCCTGCCGTTATAGAGCACGTGCTCGCCAATGTCGCGCCGTTTCGGGTTCGAGTGTCTCGTGTGAAACCAAGTGCCTCAAACTGAGTGAAAAAGATGGATAGAGATCCGAATTGAGAAGCTAGTGCAACATTTCTGTCATAGGTACGTATCTTTCGGGGTTTGTGCCTTCTTGCATGTCGTGTTTTCATTGCATTTCGAATCCTTGTCTCCTTGCGTCTTCATTGCGCTAATCCATCCCATGTTCTGCGTTTTGTGTTGTTTCATGTTCGCTTGGTGATCCGCCAGTCCTTGGCGGCCAAGGGGTTCGAACCTAGAAGCCAGGAGGGGATACCCGATGCCGGCACATGGTCTGCTCGACCTGTCCAACACCATGAGGACTCCCGGGCAGAAGTAACTGCCGAAGGACGGTCGACTCGAGCTACAGAATCTCTCTGGGTGCCTTGATGGGAAAGTAGTCATTTAGCCAGGCAAGTTTTACAACGTCGACAAAGGTATGTACTTTGGTTCTAACCGTGTAAGAACCTCTCAGCTTGTGAACTTGCTCCAGCTTAGCGCTAATCCAAAGCACGTGGTGTGTTTCGAGTTGTTTCATGCCGCGTTTCGAGCCACTGGCAGCCGATGCTTCCCTCCTTGTCGGGTGATGGGGCGGGTGATGGGGCGGGTGATGGGGCGGGTGATGGGGCGGGTGATGGGGTGGGTGATGGGTCTAGCTTCTTGCAACGCAACGCTGACAAACCTCACGGAAAAAAGGTACGCACTGCAATGAATTCGTAAAATTTAATGTTATCCGAATTTGTCTATGAAAACGCACTATCGAGGTTCCCCTAAGGAACCTAAGGATCAAAGCAATCGTTCGCTGTCCGACGAAGGTTTCGCCCTCCCAGCGAAACGCCCCTCATGTGACGTCTCATCGTGCCTTCGTCATGGAGGCGATGATGGTTGTATGGATGACAATCTTCTAACTCGAGTCCTCTGTTTGGTTGCCATGGCGTCGACCGTTGGGGTGCTAGACCTGCGCTCGTTGTCACGACGACCCGGGGGAACGCAGCACGGGGATTGGACCGCGACCTCGTCGGGGATTCGACCTCCACCACCTTGGGAAGCAGCCGCCCTGCGACGGATGCACTCGACAGACTGGAGTCGCGGCATCTGGCCTCCAGTTTGGCAAACGTCTGCAGCATCGACTCCAAGTTCGGCGAGGACACAGGGAGTTGCTGGGGCGGGGTCGATTTCTTACTCTCAACATCAGCTTCACTAGGAAGCTTATAGGATTCAAACACGAATAATGATAACATGTTACCTGTTTTAGAGACTAACTGACGTCTTTCTGGCTTTGATGCAATTCTATGACAGTGACACTTTGCCGACCATGTCCTAGCTCAAGATGGCCGTAAGACTCGCTTGGTCTCGCAGTGGGCCGTGCTTCCAGTGGCGTCTGTGGGGGGTTGGCGAGCTCGGCTTCCTGGATCCATCCTCCAGCTGCTGTCTTCGAGGCGCTAGCTCCGGTGCTGCCGTCTGGTGGAGGACACCGAGAGACAGCGAGACCACAGGGAGCCCAAAGTCATGCACCATTGCTCTTACCAATTTCTGAATTCGGAATATAGATTTTTATCTTGCAAAATATCTAAATAGATCCAGTTTTTGAAATTGATTTACATATTATATCTTTCTGAGCGTGAATGTATTACCTTCCTTGTGACATTTTGCCACCCCCTGTCCCAGGTCCCTTTAAATCGAGACCACCAAGCACCAAGCACCAAGCACCAAGCACCAAGCACCAAGCACCAAGCACCAACACCAAGCACCAAGCACCAAGCACCAAGCCCGAGGACAGCGTGCCGTCAGCAAGATTGCAAAGCACATGAGAGATTGTTGCGATGGGTGCATGTTGGGCAAAGAGTCTGCAGGCCGCGTGAATGAGTGCAGTTGGTCGATCGCTTGACTTGCCGGGTTTAACGTCACGACCGCGAGAATGCGGACGCTATGAACATTCAGGGACTGGTCCAGTGGTTGTTCCAAAGTTGTTCCAAACTGGGTTGTTCCACACTGGGAAGTTGTTCAAAGGTTTTCTTGGTGTTACAATGTATAGTTTAGTTTGTTATCGAAGGGTTTCTTGGTTGTTCAAAGGTTTTTTGTGTTAGTTATTCAAAGAGTTTCTATTCTTGGTTGTTCGATGGTTTGTTAGTTGTTCGTGGAGTTTCTTGGTTGTAAAAAGGTTTGTTTTGTTAGTTATTCAAAGAGTTTCTTGGTTGTTCGATGGTTTGTTAGTTGTTCGAAGAGTTTCTTTGTTGAAGAAAGGTTTGTTTTGTTAGTTTTTCAAAGAGTTTCTTGGTTGGAGAAAGGTTTGTTTTGTAAGTTATTTAAAAAGTTTCTTGGTTTTAGAAAGGTTTGTTTTGTTCGTTGTTCGAAGAGTTTGTTTGTTGTTTTAAGGTTTATTAATTGTTAGAAGGTTTGTTGGTTGTTGGTAGCAGCATCGCTCCTTGCTGTTAGATTCCACAAGGAGGGATTTGCTCGTTGTCGCAATTTGTCGGTGGTTGTAGGTTGTAGCAGCGGCTTCCCAGTCTCTGAATGTTCTTTTATGACCAAGCATAAACATAACACAATGATAACCCCGAACTGGGATACACAGCTTATTGTAACGTGGGGTGAGATAGATTACCGCAGACTCTTTGACACCATCATGATACCAGGCAGTCGGGATCCACGTGCTCTGTACCACGGTCCACGTACCACGCATCAGAAACACGGCTTCCTGGATCACCGGGCGAAGCTATTCTTTGGCCGGGTCGGTCTGCCTCAAGGTTGGTATTACTGTTCGGTTCGAGGTTCTTATCCGTAGAATTTGGAAGTATTGTCGACGATGAAATCGTTTGCATAAAGATATCGTTTTGTGAATTAAGACCGCGGACTTAAATCTGCCGCAACATTTTTGGCGCTTATCTCCATTCTCTGCATTGCAGCCGACCGATCCGGTTCTGCAAGAACTTCGAGGGACGTCCGAGACTGAAGGCATGCCAACCAATAAAACATTGGTGAGCTTTTTTGTTTGAAATGCATGCAAGGATATTATCAAAGTGATGTCTTGACTATCTATCAAATATTTGGCAAACGTCTTCAAACTTGCAAGTAATTTGAGTTCTTTGCTGCCTTGCAGGTTTTGCCCTTTGTGGATGAGAGGAGCCACGAAATCACCGGCCGAGCGTTCGAAGCCATCCTTTGCCCACGTCGGTCTTTGAAGGTTGGTACTTCTGTTCGGTTCTAGTAACATCATGTATGTGAGTGTGGATTTAATGTCGGTATTTCGCGTTTCAAAAGATCATTTCATGAGTTAACGCTGACTGCCGGAGCTGACCCAGTCTGCATTCACACGACGCTCGTTGCCGGGGCAACCCGGATCTGAAGCAGCGCTGGCCTGGTGACGTCATTGGAGTCGTGTGGCCCTGCCCTGACTGGGCCGAGGTAATTACATGACACTTGGCAATACCATTTTCATGTCATCCTATTCGTAGGTTTTGCTTAGCATTAGTATGGACTTTATGACCTAATAAGCGCGTATAAGCTAACGTAGCATCGCATGGCCAACGCCTCCCTTCTAACTCGAGTCCTCTGTTTGGTTGCCATGGCGGCGACCGTTGGGGCTCGTTGTCACGACGACCCGGGGGAACGCAGCACGGGGATTGGACCGCGACCTCGTCGGGGATTCGACCTCCACGACCTTGGGAAGCAGCCGCCCTGCGACGGATGCACTCGATGGACTGGAGTCGCGGCATCTGGCCTCCAGTTTGGCAAACGTCTGCAGCATCGACTCCAAGTTCGGCGAGGACACAGGGAGTTGCTGGGGCGGGGTCGATTACTTACTCTCAACATCAGCTTCACTAGGAAGCTTATAAGATCCAAACTAGAAAAATGAGTTGTGTGAACTTAATAACACTCCTTTTTGTGTCTTGATAATATTATTTTTTAGTAACACCTTGCTGACCCTTGCCCCAGCACCCGGGCTGCCGAGCGATGACGTCACCATCCCTGTCCGAGGTTCGACCCCAGTTCTCAGGATCCAGCCTCCAGCTGCTGTCATCGGGACCCCAGCGCCGGTGCTGCCGTCTGGTGGCGAACACCGGGAGACAGCGTTACCTCAGGGAGTTGCTACTATTAAATCGATTACTAACACTCTAACATCAGCTCCAGTAGGAAGCTTATTTAATTTTAACAGGATAGCATCATAATAGACCAGTTTCATCTTTGAAATAAGTTGGCTTTCTGAGACTTGATGCAATTCCATCGGAGTGACTCTTTGCTGACACTGTCCTAGAACCCGAGCTGCCACGCGATGACGTCTTCGTGTCTGTTCGAGGTTCGATCCCCGGTCCCAGGATGCGGTCAACTTCGACTCCCGGGGGTGCCCTGGGACCTTTCATAGACGCAAAGCAGCTTGAAATTTCCTGAAAAAGCCCAAAGAAGCCCGACCATACAAGAAGAGGCCCAAAGATGCAAGAACAAGCCCGATGATGCAAGAAGAAGCCCGATGATGCAAGAACAAGCCCTCACATGCAGGAAGATGCCCATAGATGCAAGAAAAACCCGAAGATGCAGGAAGAAGCCCTACGATGCAAGAAGGAGCTCTAAGACGCATTTAGAAGCCCGAAGATTCAGGATGGGGCCCTAAGATGCAAGAAGAAGCCCATAGATGGAAGAAGAATCACGAAGATGCAGGAAGAAGCTCTAAGATGCAAAAAGAAGCTCTAAGACGTATTTAAAAGCCTCATGCTGTTCGAATTAGCTGGAAGCTGCCAGAAGGAAACAGCGAATTAACAAATGACCCACGTTGGGCTCCTCTTATCCTGGATGTCCGAGGTTGATGAGCAAGGTGAGTGTCATTTTAACCTCTCCATTCTTAACCCGAACCGCTTTCCTTCATGTTGATGGTCACCCATCCAAAACATGACGCACCAAAGTGTTGCTTAACTTCTGCCGTGTCTAGTGATCCAATGTTTTTAACGCACCGCTCTGTTTGGTCCACAATTCCCTCGTGCTAGTGCCTTCATCCAAACATCACATCCATGGCTGATAGTAGCTGGCAAATATCTTGAATTCCTGTATTTAAACACTGGGCATGGGTGATAAGTATCAGATATCGATATTGGCTGTTTGAACCTTTGATTCCCCTGCATCCATTTGACTTTCTTCCCTCCTGTCCAGGACTGTCTGAACGTGATCGTCATTAGCCCGATTTCGTCGTCCTCGGCCAGAAGCTACCCGCTGCCGTTCTGCGTCTCGACTACCGGAAGTGGCAATCCGACAACTCCACCTCCGGGGGCGGCAGTTCCGCCTCCTTTCCAGCGCCCAACGGCGGCCCGGGTTTCCCATCCCCTCCGAGTCTGCCAAGGTGGGTGTCTGAGGACGGAATCCAGGGCAAGAAGTCTGTACAGCAAGTGGCTCGAATATTGGGTGGGATATTGAATTCTAACATAATGGCCATTTACTTATTTGAAAGCAACTCTGGGGAGCTCAAATTTATGCACCACCACACTCTTTCCTTCGTGTTGATGGTCACCCATCCGACACATGACGCACCAAAGTGTTGCTTAACTTCTGCCGTGTCTAGTGATCCTATGTTTATAGCGCACCGCACCGATCGGTCATTTACTTATTTGTTAGCAACTCTGGGGAGCTCAAAGTCATGCACATCCAGACTCTTATACCATCTTCATACCATCTTTTATACCATCTTATACAGTTCGTATAACTGTCCCAGGTCCCGTGGGATGCAGACGATGCCGTCATCAGCAGTGGCCTTGGTTCGACGCCAGGAAGGACGAGTCCATTCGCCAGGCGTCGTGTCCTCCTTCGAGACCCAGGCCCACGCTACGACGCAAGCCCTTGCTACTCGGCCTTCGATGCGTCTCGGCCGAAGCAATCCGAAGCCGCCCGGGATCACCAGACAATTCCTGGAGTCTCCGACAGAAGACAACGACGGCCCAAGGAGACGGTACACGAATCGGGGACTCCTCTACTGATCCTGGCTGGCAGGAGGCTGGTAAGCAAGGTGGGTGCTGTTTTGGGTCTCACACCTTCGTGCTTGCCCGATCGGTATTCCTGTGTGAATGGCGGTCACCCATCCAATGCCTGACGCAGCGCAGTGTTGCTTAACTGCCATGTCCATGCTCTCAGCCCGACGCCCTCCTCGCAGTCTTGCCTGGAGGCGACGACTCAACGCCAAGACAACCTCGTCGAGGGGGGGAGGCGTTGTCCTGGCTGGGATGTCGGCGGGCAGCGACCCACCGAGACCGCCACTGTACGACGCCAACCCCAAGGCAAGTGGGTCGAGGCGTTTACAGAGCATGTTCATCTTTATCTGATGTCCTTGTGAACAAAAATATAGACGTCGAAATCACATTCACATCACTAATATGAAACGTTGTGTCTGAGATTTTCATTGGCGAGATGTCCGCATTTGAGCAACAGCTGGCCGTGAAATCCGCCCCAGTTTGCATTTCTCTCTCCCACGACTTGACACAAAGCCACACCCGGCCAATGGGCAGCGATGCAATTCCCACCGACAGCCGGTGCACTTTGCCTGGCTGGGTAGGCAGCCCGCGCTGCTAGACTGTGTGTGTCTCGTTGCTAGGCAACCCCTCCCCCTGCTGTCAACCCCTGGCCTTGACGCTGGCCAATGGGCTGCCATCACGTGGTCATCACGTGCTGGCGCCATGACGGCAGACTGCAGCTTCTTCAGTCCTGAGTTTAGTACCCGGCTACCCGGCAACAGGTCACGGGGTTGATGTCGAATCGAGTGGGTAGTTGCAAGTGTGTGGGCGGTGGGGAGTGTTGGCAAATGCTGAGACGCGAATACGACGCGCTGGTATGGGGAGAGAACACCACGCACTGGATTACACCTGCATGTTATTATGGCGAATCGTCCAGCTGTGCGGTGCGTATAGCGGGTATGAGTCATACTCTCACACTGCTAGCATGTCTATACCCACCCAACCCTGTACCCTTATGCGTACACTGCCCAAGCTATAGGAACGTCTTGCAACCTAGTTCACTTGCAACAGCCTGGTTTACTTGTGAGAAATGGGAAAATACTAGGCCTTTGCAATGTCTTTAGACTCGACATTCTAAACTTTGTGGACCAAATTCAGGCGCACAGTTTGTTATCTCTGCACTAATGTATCTTGGCGGTCACGGCACATTGGATGGCAGAACATCTCGTGTGTGTAGCAGTGACCGAAGCCAAAGGCTTGGGTCGGCTATCATCGGCTATCACACGGAATACGGATTACATGGAATCGTATTCTACTTACTAATCTCCATTTCACGATAAGTATAAGCGTGGATTTTCATCTTCCTCGAGGACCCACTGCTGCTATAGACACGAGCTAGAGTTCCCAAACTGATCTTACTGCCTTCATATTATGTCATGCTCAAGACATGGCTTGAATGTTGTAAGTTTTGAAATCTTAGCTCGTGCCTATTGGCAGTGGGTCCTCTTGGGAAATGGAAATCCACTCTCCTTCTTGACGTGAATTGGAGTTTACCTAGGTGTTGGTTGTGCTGTTGTACACAGTTCAAACTCATTGCTTGACCAAAGTGCCCTGTGCCTTGAGCCCTGTGCCCTGTGCCCTGTGCCTTGAGCCCTGTGCCATTTGCCCTGTGCCCTGTGCCCTGTGCCCTGTGCCCTGTGCCCTGTGCCCTGTGCCCTGTGCCCTGTGCCCTGTGCCCTGTGCCCTGTGCCCCGTGCCCCGTGCCCTGTGCCCTGTGCCCCGTGCCCCCTGCCCAATGCCCCGTGCCTTGTGCCTTGAGCCCTGTGCCTTGAACCTTGAGCCCTGTGCCTTGAGCCCTGTGCCTTGAGCCCTGTGCCCTGTGCCCTGTGCCCCGTGCCTCGTGCCCCATGTCCCGTGCCCCGTGCCCCGTGCCCCGTGCCTTGTGCCTTGAGCCCTTTGCCTTGAGCCTTGAGCCTTGAGCCTTGAGCCCTGTGCCTTGAGCCTTAAGCCCTGTGCCTTGAGCCCTGTGCCTTGAGCCCTGAGCCCCGTGCGTTGTGCCCTGTGCCCCGTGGCCTTTGCCCTGTGCCCTGTGCCCTGTGCCTTGTGCCCCGTGTCCAGTGCCCCGTGCCCTGTGCCTTGTGCCTTGAGCCCTGTGCCTTGAGCCCTGTGCCTTGATACTTGTGCCTTGTGCCTTGAGCCCTGTGCCTTGAGCCTTGAGCCTTGAGCCCTGTGCCTTGAGCCTTGTGCCCTGTGCCTTGAGCCTTGAGCCCTG
Organism: Nemoura dubitans; assembly: GCA_921293005.1. Classification (NCBI taxonomy): domain Eukaryota; kingdom Metazoa; phylum Arthropoda; class Insecta; order Plecoptera; family Nemouridae; genus Nemoura; species Nemoura dubitans. The sequence continues at coordinate 75,325,548 of OV121074.1, forward strand.
TGCCTTAAGCCTTGAGCCCTGTGCCTTGAGTCCTGTGCCCCGTGCCCTGTGCCCCGTGCCCCGTGCCCCGAGCCCCGTGCCCCGTGCCCCGTGCCCCATGCCTTGTGCCTTGTGCCTTGTGCCTTGTGCCTTGAGCCCTGTGCCTTGAGCCCTGTGCCTTGATACTTGTGCCTTGAGCCTTGAGCCCTGTGTCCAGTGCTCTATGCCCCGTGCCCCGTGCCTCGTGCCCCGTGCCTCGTGCCCCGTGCCCCGTGCCCCGTGCCCCGTGCCCCGTGCCCCGTGCCCCGTGCCCCGTGCCCCGTGCCCCGTGCCCCGTGCCCCGAGCCCCGTGCCCTGTGCCCCATGCCTTGTGCCTTTTGCCTTGTGCCTTGAGCCCTGTGCATTGAGCCCTGTGCCTTGATACTTGTGCCTTGAGCCTTGTGCCTTGTGCCTTGATCGCTGAGCCTTGAGCCCTGATCCCTGTGCCTTGAGCCCTGATCCCTGTGCTTTGAGCCCTGTGCCATGAGCCCGGGCCATGAGCCTTGAGCCCAGTGCCTTGAGCCAAGATTAATTCCAAAAAAGCGGTGTTAGGGCCATATTTTCATTCAGGTCAGCTTGTTTTTGCGTAAAATATGACCTCAGGATACTCATACGACATCTAACTCAAAAACACAAAAAAAAAGAGATTGAACCAAATAAGTACTCAGCCGACGCAATCCCCACTTTCGGTTCAAAGCTGTTTGTTTACGTTTCGCGAGCAGCGCAAAGAATGTGGCTGATTACGTTCGGCTCGTTACCAAACCCAAGCCAGCTATGCTGGATTATCTTTTCAAGTGCAGCTCGAAGCAAATAAATCTCGCATCATTCTATTAGACCTGTCAGACAGCATGCTCATTCCTAACTGCAAACGCCTTTGCGAGCGCCGGCAGCTTCCATCTAGAATCAATTGGTAGTTTGAATTGGCTTGCCTTGCCATGATATCGTCGTAATCTGCCTTGTTGCCTTTTAACACCCACCCATGCTATGTATGGGTGTTTGTATGCTATGTATGGGTGTTTGTATGCTAGCTATGCTTTGTGTGCCAAAACTAGCAGCTGACCATAGTACCTACTCTACCCACCACTGACCAGTACCATCTACCACTAACACCTTTGCGTAGGTACCTAATATTACAGAAATCTTGATTCAAGTAATAGAATTACTATCCATGGGAATTGAATCCCATTGACGTAAAAAGTTTGGTGGAAATTAAATTCAGAGTTCATGTTATCACCCGGAAAATAGTCCTAAATGTTGTTCCAATAAGCGACGTCACTTTGTCCTGCATTATTTTATGGGCCTATGACATGTGAATGATTCCAGCACCAACGTTTTGTTTTGCATCTTGACAACTATAGTTAGGCCGGTCTCGGAATTCGCCATCAGGACAGAGCTGGCTTCTTCCACTCGATAATTGGACACCAAGTTTTCTAGCCCTGGCTCATTGCAGGCACAAGGGGGCAGTTATTAGGTAGTTTAGGCACATATAATTACTTATACTACATTTGACTACTTTTAATGCCGTTTCAATTCCGCGCTCTCGAAACGGCAGTTTGGTCCGAGGCAGTTGATTGGTCCGAGGAGTAGGGTGACAAAAGTGCAGTTTATTCGTGCAATCGGACCTCGAATCACGACCGATGCGATCTCGTAAGTTTCCACTTTGTTTTTCCCACGACTTTATCAAGTAGTGCTTGCCTCGCCAACTATTATTTCGTCGCTAACTTTGAAATCCGTTCGGCCTCCCAATTGTGCCTTGGGGCGAAACGAGGGCTGACCATTGGACCTTGCTCCACTAGGGGCGCTTTTTGCAAAGCCGTTTTGATATTAGTAGCACGTACGGGACCTGGGGGAAAATGATGGGAATTCATCTCAATTTATCATGTTTTATGTAGTTATTCATTTTCGCGTAGATTTAAGGTAATTATTATAAAAAATTTCATATGACCACTTTACCCGACGAAAAGTAGTTCTGTTACTTGCCGCGGATGGACATTTAAGTGTGACGAGGCGTGATTGGCGCATTGATACACATTGTGCAATCTGCCCGTAAAAACAGTTCCAGTCCGCGTTGAGATTTGGCCGATTGAAAACTCAGATATTTGTGTTATCAGCTCATGAATCGAGACCGGTGTTGTCAGTAAGTGATAATAAACACTTTTCCTACGATATTTTCAACAAATTAGAGATTCCCATCCATTAATTTCACTTGTTTCTGGCATGAAAAGTATCGGCCTTATGCCTGCATTAGCAACAGGTAGGCCATTTTTTGTTGTATCCTTTTTAACATGGGTTTTTCGTTAGGCCTCGTTTTCTAATGTTGGCAATTTGCTATTTAGTGATCGATTTATCTGTTGAAGCCCACATTTCGATGATGAATCACTTTATTATTTTATATTCCCCCAACGGAATTATCCTTTTATGCAGAGCCCTTTTTTGCAACATTTTATGTCTAATCCAATCACGTGGTCTTTAGCTTTTTTGAATTCTATTAAACTGCTAAATCAGACTGTGTTTATAATGGGTTTCTTGAATATGTGGTTGGTGAATTAAAAATATCTGCCCATTGCCCATCCCCGTAGCAGCTAACAGTTTCTTTGGCCCTCATTTCTGGAGTGGGCAGAGAGGATTTACCTCCCGGCGGCAGGATAATAGACCAGGAAATCAATCTTTTCAATAGTTAATTCAATAGTTTAACTCAATACAATGATTCGATTGGAAGAGGCCCTGGTTCGTATCCTGGTTCAAATGCACATTTCAAAGCTTTGCTATCCATTCCATCCATTGCACACAGGTATCTGCTAAAACAATTGGAACAATATCCTTGTCAGTGATTTCATTGTTTGTTCATTCTGCAAATGTTTGGACATGTCAAGTTCATGGCTAAGGGCCCCTCAGCCAAATCACACCCTTGAACCAATATCGCCCCTGCCTTGGCAACGGTTGGCAAGGAACTTCCCCGGGCTTTCCTTGTTTAGACCCGTGTCTATTTTGTCCCAACCCTAGCACTAGTTTTATCTATTTCAAACTGTATTGAAGCCAGTCACAGACAAGTTCAGTAGCACTCAGCCCGTTAGAAAGTGCCTATAACTTATAGATTGCAGCCACTAGTGAGGAAACTGTCAGACCTGACCTGGCTTTCAACACCCAGTTTGGACCGGCTCCTGTCCCCATGGCAACTCATTGTTACCGTCTGCGTCCACAGATCTCAGAGACGACTTCACTCGGCTTCGCACGGGAATCGAAGCTGACTTCGATCGACGCTTGCTTCGAGCCGCGCAAAGACTCGAGACTCGCGGCAACGGAAACAACTTGCGGTCGCCGTGGGAACGCAACGGAGCTCGCGGTACGTAGCACGGTTTCGATGCCGGATGCCGGGAGGGATTTGGGGAAATAGGTCGGGGCTTCACGTGACAATTGGCAGCGTTTGGGCTTCCACCAACACGTTCTCAGTCTCTGAACGTCTATGTTTTGTTGGAATCCAATGATTGACTCACATTTATAATCTCAAGGCACTTGTTTCGATGGGCACATTCAATTTATTGCCATCAGTTGCCTATACTTCATTCATGTGATCTTGGTGCTGGCATGTTGATAATGGCAATCAATCTGTTCCTGGACTGTGGTCTTCTAGGCCTGGCTGTTTCTAAGCCTCCTTGTTTTGTGTTCCAGGTGTGGTTTAGTCCCTTGCCTCAGCTGGCTTCCATCGGCCCTGCTCTTTGGTTTCGATGACGACAATCTCTGGAGTCGACTCTGTGACTGTGATCTCATCTCAGGGATGGCCAAGGCAACACAGGTAAGTCTGTCGTGGGAAGCCTAAACCCCATTTCATGTTGAGAAGGAGAGTGGATTTACATCTTCCTCGAGGACCCACTGCTGCTAGACACGAGCCAAGAGTTCCAAAACTGCCCACAGAGCCTTTTGTCTGACTCAGACATGGCTTGTGAGAGTTGAAACTGTTAGCTCGTGTCTAGCAGCAGTGGGTCCTCGTGGAAGATACAAATCCACTCTCCTTCTCAACGTGAAATGGGAAGCCTAGCAACCAGGAGAACAAAGCTGGCCGTCAACAAGCTAGTTTAGAATGCAGCTGAGAGCGAGAGTAGCAAGTACACTTTGCTGTACCTCCTTAGCTGTCCTTTGTCCCATGTTAATTTGCCAGGAGTCAGGACTAGTGGGCCAGCATTTTGTGCAAGGTTGTAAGGAATCCCAGACTTGCACTCCATTGGATATAGATGCAATTGTGTAGCTACCAATCAAAAGAGATACTTATGAAACATGGTCCTTCTAAACTCCATACCACTTTAAGAAGGAGTGTGGACCTACCCTTTACTGCTTGCTATATGAGGCTAAAGAGTTTCAACACTCACAAGCCATGTCATGAGCCGGACAAAAGGCTCTATGGGCAGTTTTTAAACTCTTAGCTTGTGTCTAGCAGCAGTGGGTCCTCGAGGAAAATGCAAATTCAATCTCCTTCTCAATGTGAAATGCAGTATCTCTCCCAGCTTTCAGTTTTATGTACGCTAGGGCCTTGCAATTGTTATCTGTGTCCCGATGAATGGAAACTTATTTGATTTGCTTGGTTTTGAGAAGTTTTAAATGTCAGTTAGAACTTAAAACTTGGTAACTTTGCACTGAAATTGCTCAAGTGGAGTAACATCTCCCCTCGTTTTGGCAGACGTGGCTGCCGATGATTCCAACACCGAGATTGATAACGACCAAGACCACGACCACGAAACGCAGCAAGGGGATTGACCTGCTGTCGCCATTGTACGACTACCTGCCCTTGGGGAAGAATTTCTACACCCAGCACGAGATCTCAGTCTTGCCAAAGGAACAAGTGGAGGCGCTCGGACAGAAACTAAGTGAGTACAGGCACTTGAAGGATGCTAGCTGGCTAAATCTGTCAGCTCCAAGCTAGGGGCTCCCCAATACCGAATCCTGCAGTAATGGCCCCCTGTTACGACCCAGGCCCCTTGAAGACTTGACAGTCACAACCCGTGCAATTTTTGGGCAAAGTCCCAGTTTAGGTCCAATACAAATTACCCTCCAGTCTTCGGGCCATCTAATGAACGCAGCCCATGAAAGCCCGACAGCTCTGCTACTGGGCCCCCTTTTATCTGCATTCCTGATTTGGGGCTTACCAAGTCAGTCCCACTGCCCCAGCAATTCAGGGCCCTCAAGCCACTGCCCTTTGGATCCCATCCCACCCATGTCTTGGCCTCCCTAAAGTCGGACCTTCCCCCCATGCTGCCAACCTCCCTCGCCCAGAAAAGTCACACATTAGTGAGGGCCCCTTTATTAGTGATCTCTGCCAAGTGGCCCCACTGCCCCTACCACAGTCTGAAGGCTGGGACCCATCAGAAAGGGTCCTGCACAAGCCTGGCCCCACTCACCCAGGGAAACTCCCCTTAGCAAGCAATGATTGGCCAATTTGGAGGCTGAGTTGATGGCTATGTTTGGACAAAGCATGGTCAAGTTTAGGCAAGTGTTAAAGAATGTATAGGCAATGTTTATTCAATGTTTTGGCAATCTGTAGACACAATCAATGCTCCATGTGGGCAGTGTGTAGGCAATAAGGAGACAATGTAAAGGCAAAGGATAGGCAATGTTGATGCAATCTGTCAGCCTCCTGGTACAACCCAACCCTTGAGAGACCTGACAGTGAAGCCACCCCTCATGGGATACATTGTATTAAAGCCCCCCCCCCTGCCCACCAATGGTTAGGGCTTTCCGTCCCAGCTAGAGTCCCCATTGTCCAGATGTGAAAGGCCTTCACTCATGTCCCTTGGTTTTACCAACAAGGAATCCCCACCGCCCAAAGCAAGGTCTACGAAGATTGAGTCATCGAAGTCTGGGGCCTTACCTAGCTCGGCCATTTTGAGCGGCTACCACGCGGCTAATAAGCCGGGCTGGCGGTGTCATATAACCCGGACCTAGAGCGGCCATTTCAACAATGGGCAGTTTGTTGATTTCGTAGCACCACTAGCAACCAGTATTACGGTGGTGCTACGATGATAGCATTAATTCAAAATTACCTTTGAATACGATTGCAGTGAGTTCAAAATCAACCAATCTCATGGCTTGTTACTAAAGTCAGAGTCGATGTGCCCCGGCTATATAACCCGGCCGTAATACTGCCGCTCTAGGTCGGGGTTACTGCTTGGTGCTACGGTGGTGTTAATTAGCCAGGGTAGAATGCCAGTAATCCCGGGACTACGAGTGGCAGCTCTAGGTAGGGGTTACTGCTTGGTGCTACGGTGGTGTTAATTAGCCAGGGTAGATTGCTAGTAATCCCGGGACTACGAGTGGCCGAGCTAGGTCGGGGTTACTGCTTGGTGCTACGGTGGTGTTAATTAGCCAGGGTAGATTGCTAGTAATCCCGGGACTACGAGTGGCCGCTCTAGGTCGGGGTTACTGCTTGGTGCTACGGTGGTGTTAATTAGCCAGGGTAGATTGCTAGTAATCCAAGGACTACAAGTGACCGCGCTAGGTCGGGGTTACTGCTTGGTGCTACGGTGGTGTTAATTAGCCAGGGTAGATTGCCAGTAATCCCGGGACTACGAGTGGCCGTGCTAGGTAGGGGTTACTGCTTGGTGCTACGGTGGTGTTAATTAGCCAGGGTAGATTGCTAGTAGTCCCGGGACTACGAGTGGCCGCTCTACGTCGGGGTTACTGCTTGGTGCTACGGTGGTGTTAATAAGCCAGGGTAGATTGCTAGTAATCCCGGGACTACGAGTGGCCGCTCTAGGTCGGGGTTACTGCTTGGTGCTACGGTGGTATTAATTAGCCAGGGTAGATTGCTAGTAATCCCGGGACTACGAGTGGCCGCGCTAGGTCGGGGTTACTGCTTGGTGCTACGGTGGTGTTAATTAGCCAGGGTAGATTGCTAGTAATCCCGGGACTACGAGTGGCCGCGCTAGGTCGGGGTTACTGCTTGGTGCTACGGTGGTGTTAATTAGCCAGGGTAGATTGCTAGTAATCCCGGGACTACGAGTGGCCGCGCTAGGTCGGGGTTACTGCTTGGTGCTATGGTGGTGTTAATTAGCCAGGGTAGATTGCTAGTAATCCCGGGACTACGAGTGGCCGCGCTAGGTCGGGGTTACTGCTTGGTGCTACGGTGGTGTTAATTAGCCAGGGTAGATTGCTAGTAATCCCGGGACTACGAGTGGCCGCGCTAGGTCGGGGTTACTGCTTGGTGCTACGGTGGTGTTAATTAGCCAGGGTAGATTGCTAGTAATCCCGGGACTACGAGTGGCCGCGCTAGGTCGGGGTTACTGCTTGGTGCTACGGTGGTGTTAATTAGCCAGGGTAGATTGCTAGTAATCCCGGGACTACGAGTGGCCGAGCTAGGTAAGGCCCCAGGGCTCTACGAGTCGGTCCCATAGACTTCTTGGTTTAAGGCACCTGATGCATTATTATCATAGACATTTCCATCACTGTAATTCTTAGTGTACTTGAAAAAACCTGTAATCTCTTATCAACCTGTTGATATTGTGAACTTGTTGCTTCAGACTTTCAGCCACAGATTGCAGGTGTGTTGCTGCCGATTCTCTCGATCATCAACTGACTTCATCCTTTTGTTTCAGACTCGGTGCCTGCAGCCCGATGACTTCAGACCACCGGCCTTTCAATAATTGGCTTCTGCAAACAAAACAGTGGCAATCTCTCGGAGCTGCAAGCTTCTCAACTCTGGCTTCCAACTCTGGATCTGGATCTTGAAGGGTAAGGGACCAGCCAAAGCCCATCCCATCCAATGGCTGACCCTGCACCATGTAGCATGATGGCAATCCCTAGCTTCAGTCATTACCACATTGCGTTTAAATTGTTTGGTGGTTTGTCCAATGGCTCACCTCCTTTGTTGCATTGGGCACGCAAATCAACCAACGTGGCATCGATATCATACTTTTGGAGCCTCATTGCAAGATTATTGTACATCTAGTTAGATTTTTCCTGACCATTATTTCCATTGTTTCTTGGGTTGAGCGATCAGCAATCATAATGTTCAAGTTGAGCGTAGAAACCTCCATTATTTCCCTCAGCATGCTATGCTTTCCTTGAGATACAGAGTCTGTGAAGATGTTACACTCTGACAGACACGCTTCATCATCTCCATGGTGACAAGTTGATTGGTTTCTGAGACTGCATCTGTGTTTCTCATCCCACACATCGCGATGCTGTAGCTTGTTTTCCTGTCTGGCTTGCCGCAATGTTGCCAGCTCACTCTGTGCTCCAATGGAATTGTGCTGTCCTTTTGACACCGACCTGGCTAGTGCTGCTCCAAATAACTCGGTCCTCTTCCCTTGGGTGGAGAGAGACAGTGTGTGGTGGCTGTCTAATGGGTGATAGAGTTGGCTAAAAAGTGATATCAATTCAGCACTAGCATCAACTGAAGCGTCCAAAGCTAAAGCCTTTGCCTCCCAGTTAGTGCTGGCGTTGCAGGGAAGTCTTGAGCTTTCGTCCAAGCACAAACTTGCCGTTCCATGTGCTTCATTTCAGCGACAGGCTTTGAGCTGACTTGTGGTTTTGTTTCAGCTGGCTTCTCCATTGACCGTGGCTGCTCCAGCGACCCTGGCATTGGGATCCGATGACTTTGAAAGGACCGCAGTAATCAAGTCGCAGTCTGGACCAATCGGTAAGTTTATGAGAACTAGGGTCTTTGTTGGCCGGGTTGAGAAAGAGCTAGACACTTTTCCCAGGGCCCAGATACACAAAGGAGGGATTTTTAAAACCCCAGGCTAATTCAGTTATATATCCATGGTGTCAGCCAATGGGCTTCACTGCATCTTGAATCTGATTAGCTTCACACAAGACGTTTTCTTCCGGGAAAATCCAAAGTCATCTTAAGGATTTGGTCGCGATGTTTTCCTAGAGCTTAGGAATGACCGATTTGCATTAAGATTTTCTTAACTGTTTTCTGCCTTCTGCTATTGTCTCTTTATCTACTGCAAATAGTTGAAAGGAAATCTCTGCAGAGGCAAAGCTGGCAAAGCTGCTTGGTTATGTTTCCAAGTCTCTTGTGTTCCCGTCATTTCAGCTGTTGTCCTGAGGGTTTGTCCCTAAAGTGTGTGGATTCTTTCAGACCCAGAGGCCATGACTACGCCAGCCGGTCAGCTCTCCGTTCCCACGAAGTCTGCTCCGGGAATCTAGTAATCGGCTCGTTAAAGTGCCGAGCTTTGCCGTGCCGTAACTCTGCGGGAAATTAGTCTTCGGCCACAGCTGAGAATATCCACAGTGAGTGCAAGCACGTACCTATACTTTATTTCACACTAAGAAGGGGAGTGGATTTGCTTCTTGCTAGAGGACTCACTGCTGCTACAATGAGAGTCCTAAAACTGCCCATGGAGCCTTTAGTCCGACTCGAGACATGGCCTGTGAGTTTTTAAACTCTTTAACCCGTTTACATGGGAGCATTTCCGACAAAAGTCCTTAAAAGTCATAAAAAGTGTTGTTTAGCAGACGACCACAGCACAAAACTTGTCCCGTGTAAAGAGATTCTTGTGCCAAAAAGTGCCATGAAACGCTACCAGAGCTTAAAACGTTCCCCATGTGAACGCAAACTTGGGTGCACTAGTGTGAAAATAGCGGTGTCAAATGCCGCCACCAGAGTGAGGCACACTTCCACGCCAGCCTTGTGCATTCCTTTTTTACAGCGCATTCTCAAATAGGGCATGTTCTATTCACGGGCCAGATTGTGTGAAACTCTACGAATCAGGGACGGATTTGAGGTGGAAGACTTGTGTCGAAAATGCTCCCATATGGAAATAGGGCTTTAGCTCGTGTTTAGCAGCAGTGGGTCCTCGAGGAAGATGCAATCCACTCTTCCTCTCTACGTGAAATGGAGTTTGGAAGACCTGACAGCCTCCTTTGTCCAGGGCTTCCAGGCTTATAGTCCACTCTTTGTTTTGCCCTAACATGAGGCTGCCTCCCAAGGAAGGAGGGGCTGCGTTGTAAATCATCCATGAAATAATATGCAGTTCTGACCAACCTATTCTCAAGCCCCAAATTGACCGCACGCACTTAGATTTGCTCCAATGAAAACCTCAAACTCGAAATTTGTTTGGGGCTGCAAGAGGGCAGTGAGGGGGCCTGTTGTTTTATTTGAAATGCCCGGGCCGGTTTTCCTCCAATCCAACACTGGCCCAATCCCTTGCACAATCTTATAAACTTGTACCTAGATGATGGAATTGACATAAATCTTGCTTGGGCTGGGGGAAAACCCTAACTTCTGGCAATTGGACGAAGGCTTCTGTAATATAATAATTTGTTTAGCAAGGAATAGTCTTAAAGCCAGAAATTTATTCAGTACCTGTAAATTCATTACATTTTTCATAGGTAAAAGTGACAAATTGCGTCGTAAAAAAACCCATCTTTGCTGCCTCTTCTATTTTAACTTTTATTTGGCATTTGAAACCCAGTTTGAAACCCATTTTTTCCCAGCGTAATCCAAGCGTTTCTCTGGAATGTGTGTGAGTCATCGTGGGAAAACGCAAATAAGGCAGAGGATTTCAACAGGCCTCGGTGCAAAGAATTGTTTTGTCTTTGATTTCGTGTCGGTTAGTGCCAAGTTATTGTCGCCGTCTTTTAATTGCTTGAAATCTGGTTGCCCCAAGAAAGCAGTATTCCTTGCATGCTAAATGTTTTTAAAAATTGGAATGTCTTTTCCAATATGAATGCTCTTTTCCATCCAAATGTATTGCCAACTTAAAAGATTACCCGGTTTTATTACACACAAGTAATCTTCCAGGAAAATCCAAAGTCCTTTTGGGGATTCGGTCCCGATGTTTTCTTAGAGCTTAGGAATGGCCGAATTGCATTGCGATTTTCTTGACTGGCAATGGACCTACTGATGGACATATTATACCTATTGTTTTCTGCCTTCTGCTATTGTCTCTTTATCCACTGCAAATAGTTGAGTGGAAATCTCTTCACAAACAAAGCTGCAAAGCCTCTTCAGTTCCTGGTTGTTGTCCTGAGGGTTTATCCCTAAAGTGTGAGGATTCTTTCAGACCCAGAGGCCATGACTACGCCAGCCGGTCAGCTCTCCGTTCCCACGAAGTCTGCCCCGGGAATCGAGTAATCGGCTCGTTAAAGTGCCGAGCTTTGCCGTGCCGTAACTCTGCGGGAAATTAGTCTTCGGCCACAGCTGAGAATATCCACAGTGAGTGCAAGCACGTACCTATAATTTATTGCACACTAAGAAGGAGGGTGGATTTGCTGCTTGCTAGAGGACTCACTGAGTGCTAAAAATTAGTTTAGAGTCCCAAAACTGACCACAGAGCCTTTTGCCCGCTCAAGACATGGCTTGTGAGTGTTGAAACTCTTGGCTCGTGTCTAGCAGCAGTGGGTCCTCGAGGAAGGTGCAAATCCACTCTCCTTCTCAACGTGAAATGGAGTTTGGAAGACCTGACAGCCTCCTTAGTCCAGGGCTTCCAGGCTAGTCCACTCTTTGTTTTGCCCTAGCACGAGTCTGCCTCAAAGTAAGGAGGGGCTGCGTTGTAAGATAATGTGTACGGTTCAAAGCTTTGTGTGAATTAGGTAGGAAGGCGGCTCCTGATTCCCACGTGCTTGTCTTTATGATTCGCGACCTACGAGCCAGCTACATTTTCCTCCTGGACTCGCTGCTGCTAGACACAAGCAAAGAGTTTCAAAACTGCCCATGGCTCAAGACATGGCTTGTAAGCCTTCAAACATTAGCTCATGTCTAGCAGCAGTGGGCCCATGAGGAAGGTGCAAATACACTCTCCTTCTCAACTTGAAATGGAGTGCTGGATTTTTTCAGCGATCATCAAGCGCAGATATTTCCGCTGATGTTTAATTTTATTTTTGTGAACCGAAAAGAGGTGCCGGAACAGCATTCCGGTGCGTTCCGGCACAAAAAAAGCACTGCCAAATAGTGTGTATTATATTTGATAATTATTTTAATATCAATATACAGTATGTCAAAGTGACAAGGCTAGGTGGTGGCCGACCCTTTGTGCTGTTGGACAGTGTTGTGACTTATCTAGATAAAATTATCTAGATAATTATCTAGAATTTTTTTAAAATTCTATTATCTTTATCTAGATAATATTGAGCACTGTCATCGTTATCTTTATCTAGATAAAAAAAAACTTTATCTAAACTCCATATTTTAGATAATAGATGATTTTAGCCAATTTTATTCAAATTTTTGACATTGTCATTCAGATTGTCATTATTTCCAAAACCATTGGCATCACAAGAAAAAGTTTCAAACATGTCTAATCTTGAGAGTAATGATTCAAGAATAGGGAATCAGCTTCAAAGAGCTCATGTTGTACTGTTATGTAGGTGTAATATAATATTATCAGTCTTTAATGTGGCTTTTGGAATTTTGCCACAATCCAACATCATTTTCCAATATTCCCAATTTCAAAAATTATCTATTATCTAAAGAAAATTATCTAGATAGATTTTTTCATCTATTATCTTTTATCCAGATGATTTTTAAAAAATCATCTATTATCTTATCTAGATAACAAATTTGCCCATTATCTTCATCTTTATCTAGATGAAAAAATAATTATCTAGTCACAACACTGCTGTTGGACAGTAGTAGACAGTAGTAGACGTTAGTGCCGGCACCGGGTTCATTCTCGGCTCCCTGCCACCAAACAATCATTCTCCATCAGCCTGTCATTCAGCGCCAGCCATTTAACCAGTGCCACAAGGACAGCGCCAACACAGTGTGTCAAAGGGACAAGGCTAAGCGGTGGCCAGCCCTTGGTGCTGTTGGACGGTAGCAGGCCTTGGTGCCGGCACCGGGTTCATTCTCGGCTCCCTGCCACCAAACCCTGATTCTCCATCAGCCTGTCATTCAGCGCCAGCCATTAAACCAGTGCCACAGGGACAGCGCCAACACAGTGTGTCAAAGGGACAAGGCTAAGCGGTGGCCGGCCCTTGGTGCTGTTGGACTGGAGTAGACTTTAGTGCCTGCACCGGGTTCATTCTCGGCTCCCTGCCACCAAACCCTGATTCTCCATCAGCCTGTCATTCAGCGCCAGCCATTAAACCAGTGCCACAAGGACAGCGCCAACACAGTGTGTCAAAGGGACAAGGCTAAGCGGTGGCCGGCCCTTGGTGCTGTTGGACTGGAGTAGACTTTAGTGCCGGCACCGGGTTCATTCTCGGCTCCCTGCCACCAAACACTGATTCTCCATCAGCCTGCCATTCAGCGCCAGCCATTAAACCAGTGCCACAGGGACAGCACCAACACAGTGGGTTGCTCCTGTTTGAGATCCGATCCCAACTCCGGGAGTTATGATTGGTTTAAGCCAATCATGTGCAGCGCATTCAGTTGTAAGTCGTATAGTTGGGATCTCAACTAGGAGTTGAAAATTGTGGTAAAACTGGGCGTAAACAAGTTACATGTGTAGAGCTAAAGAAAGGACCAGCAGACACATGAGTGTTAGAAATGTAATAAGTTACCTGTCGCCTCCGTTGGAACTTTTGACCTGTTGCCCGGTCACAAAGAATCCCCCAGTCTGACCAACCTGGTTGTCTACCAACCTCTGGCCTGGAAAATCCATAGTTATCACTTGTTTTTAACCCGGCTTGCTAAATTTGAATCGCAAGTCATGACGGTTGGCGCTCGTGTTTCAGGATTCGAAGACTGGTTGGCCGCCTACCAACCCGACGATGCTACCAACCCGAGGAAGCTACCAACCCGAGGAAGCTACCAACCCGAGGCAGCTACCAACCCGAGGCAGCTACCAACCCGAGGAAGCTACCAACCCGAGGCAGCTACCAACCCGACGATGCTACCAACCCGAGGAAGCTACCAACTCGAGGCAGCTACCAACCCGAGGCAGCTACCAACCCGAGGCAGCTGCCAACCCGACGATGCTACCAACCCGAGGAAGCTACCAACCCGAGGAAGCTACCAACTCGAGGAAGCTACCAACCCGAGGCAGGTACCAACCCGAGGAAGCTACCATCCCGAGGAAGCTACCAACCCAAAGAAGCTACCAACCCGAGGAAGCTACCAACCCGAGGAAGCTAACAACCCGAGGCAGCTACCAACCCGAGGAAGCTACCAACCCGAGGCAGCTACCAACCCGAGGCAGCTACCAACTCGAGGAAGCTACCAACCCGAGGCAGCTACCAACCCGAGGAAGCTACCAACCCGAGGAAGCTACCAACCCGAGGCAGCTACCAACCCGAGGCAGCTACCAACCCGAGGAAGCTACCAACCCGAGGAAGCTACCAACCCGAGGAAGCTACCAACCCGAGGCAGCTACCAACCCCAGGAAGCTACCAACCCGAGGCAACTACCAACCCGAGGAAGCTACTAACCTGAGGATCTACCAACCCGAGGCAGCTACCAACCTGAGGAAGCTACCAACCCGAGGCAGCTACCAACCCGAGGCAGCTACCAACCCGAGGCAGCTACCAACCCGAGGCAGCTACCAACCCGAGGCAGCTACCAACCCGAGGCAGGTACCAACCCGAGGCAGCTACCAACCCGAGGCAGCTACCAACCCGAGGCAGCTACCAACCCGAGGCAGCTACCAACCCGAGGCAGCTACCAACCCGAGGCAGCTACCAACCCGAGGCAGCTACCAACCCCAGGAAGCTACCAACCCGAGGCAACTACCAACCCGAGGAAGCTACTAACCTGAGGATCTACCAACCCGAGGCAGCTACCAACCTGAGGAAGCTACCAACCCGAGGCAGCTACCAACCCGAGGCAGCTACCAACCCGAGGCAGCTACCAACCCGAGGCAGCTACCAACCCGAGGCAGCTACCAACCCGAGGCAGCTACCAACCCGAGGCAGCTACCAACCCGAGGCAGCTACCAACCCGAGGAAGCTACCAACCCGAGGAAGCTACCAACCCGAGGCAGCTACCAACCCGAGGCAGCTACCAACCCGAGGCAGCTACCAACCCGAGGAAGGTTGTGGCATCGACGGAGAGTCGAACCCAGCGTGTCCGGAATGTTCCCGCCTCGGCAGCGACACGGTACGCACTCCCGATCCCGGCTCGATGCAACGAAACACTCGCAGTTCGGAGTTGCAGGTCTGCGTTCCGAACGCGTGTCTTTCGCGGCTCCGACACTTCCCTCCCCAAACGTCTTCCTGACGTCCACGAAACGCAGTGCCGAAATCACACTCCAGGAGGCCCATCATTGGGATGTGCGGGAATCCACTAGGCGGTGGATTGCGGGCCGTTTGACAGTGAAACTTTGTAAAGCAACCAGACTTTTATTTAGCACTCGGAACTCAGTTTTGAACACAATTTTTCACAGCGTTTTCCAAGCTTTTGCCGCGAATGGTGGAAAACGCAAATTAGGCGATGCATTGTTTTGTCCTTGATTTTGTGTCCATTTCTTGCCAAGTTATTGTTGCCGTCTACTAATTACCTACTTGAAATCAGGTTGCCCTAAGAAGGCGTTATTCCTGGCCTACATGCTAAATGTTTTTAAAATTTGGGTTGTCTTTTGCAATATGTTTTCATGCTGGTTTCCATCTCAAATGGATTGAATACTAAGGGCCGGTACTACAATATTTTTCCACTCTGGGCTAAGCATCTAACCCTCAGAAACAGATGAATTCCACCGCATCCTATTGGCAGTTTCCATGACAATAACTTGACTCCTACTTAAACTCTGGGTGGAGGCCCTTGTAATAGCAGCTCTTTAAAAGATTAACCGTTTTGTTTGATCTCGGTAGAGTTGAGATCCATATTATAATGTTCTAGCAGGCCAAGTGCTCTACCATCTGAGCTATCAGGGCCCATGCATTCTCCTGCTTTGGAGGGTGGGAGATTAACCTCTTAGAGAGAAAGCCAGTGCCACCAGTGAACAAACAAATACAAATCAGCACAGTTTTTAGTAGGAGATATGTCTGCAGTACATCCTGATTGGTTCAAATGCCCTGGGAAAAGAATAGATTTCCAATGTTGCCAGTGTTCGTACCACACACTGCCAGTATGATATTCGTCTTGGTCCGTGACTCGACCGTTGCGTTTGTCCACAGATCGGGGATCGGCCGTCGCCACGGAAACCAAACGTCCAACGCGGCCACCAAGCGACTTGGAGCCGTCGTCACGGTAACATCTCGGTCGGCGCAAGGAGCAACAGGTACGAAGCCACGTCGAGGACAGTCTTGCCACTAGACACTTGGCTGTCATTCGAGTTCTTTGCGTGTCGAAAACAACGATGCTTCAATGACAGTAACCCTAGACAACAGCAGTGTGTACAGCTGTTCCTGGAGAGTGTTCCTAGAGCAAGTGTAAAATGCAGAGGATTTTGCAACTACTTGATTTTGGTAGCAGCTGATTTAGCCACATATCTTTGTGATTTCATCCCAGTATCCTGTGAATCCTGGAAATCTTTGCGACTTCACTGAGAACAAATCAAGACGAGTGAATTCCACAGGAGAGACTGTTATTATGTTGTTATTATTAGTATTCCAGGACATTCCTTTGCTTCCATCCAGAACCCAGCCAGCCTTCCAGCACCGAGTTTGCTGTTTCAATTCCAGCCCTTGTCGTCTTAGTGTTCCGGGACATTCCATTGGTTCCTTCCAATCCAGGCCAGCCTTCCCGCCGAGGGTTTTCCCCGAAAGCCGATGATCTCGGCATTCCCGGGCCGTAGTCCAGCCGCTTCCAGCCGGGAACCCTTTGTGGCTCGCCGCAGATCCGTCCCCTTCCAGGTCCCGGTTCCGGAAGAGCGTGGAAGAGCGGACGTGCGCAAGACGTGCAATGTTTCCACGCTGTTTGCAGACGGAGGCCTCCGTTGCCGTGACGAATGGCGGATCGGATCTCAACATCGGCACAGCGGCGTTCCACACGTGGCTTCGTTGGCGGCGTCCTCTGAGTGATTTGTGTCCAGGGTTTGCTGCCAGCAGTGTTAGTAGCTGGTTGCATGGAGATGAGTTCATGGAGCTGGGGGTTTGAGATACCGACTTTATGGAGCTGGGAGTTTGGATGGAGTCAAAGTGCCCTTTATTTAAACGTAATAATATGAAATTACGCACGCCAATTGCTTGCAATCGTATCCAAAATATGGCTTTAATATCTATCTATTTTATTGAAATAAAGTCTCGAAGCTCGGGCCGCTTCCTGCGCAGAATTCACCTCCTACTGGATACTAACTTGTGGCCACACCGTTTGTCCGATTGCAACGAAACCAGGGTCTACGGAATCCTCACACTTTTGGCAACAAATTGTGAAGTTTTTAATCACGAAATACCAGTTGAAAGTTTAATTTAAGCTTCATGCAATAATCACCAACAACTGCACCAATAGCCTTAATATCTATCCATTTGATTGAAATAAGTCTCAAAGCTGTTGGGACAGGTTTGTGAAATGTGTGTGAAATAAACGAGGAAATGTTGAATACCAATTTGACCGATAAGTGCAGCTTGCCGCTCATCCAATCCCGGTTGTGTTTGTGCCGTTTGCTTTCCACCACCTTGTGCCCGTAATCAACTTTGTTCCCGTCCAGCCCAGTCAATCCGCGGAACGAACGACAGCGGCCAGAGATCCAGCCAATCGTCTCGTTCCTTTGCAGTTCCGGTCCGGATTCTTGTCCAGTCCTTTGTTACCTCTTGGTTTGTTGCTCCTCTGACCAGGTTCCGATTGCCGCAACTGTGAAACTAATCTCCGCACCGAAGCGTCTCTTTTCCGACGGCAGGAACGTGATTCCTTCGCGGCCAGATCGTAGCCGAGTTGCCATCGCCCGTCTCGAGCGGAGGACGCGGCGACCGCGGGACCGATCTCGACCACCTTTCTCCCGCCCAGATCCAGTCGGCAGTGGGCGCTTCCTGTCTGATCCAGAGTCCCGTCGTTCCTTGCTTCCCCTCGTCGCGTAGGCACGAAGACCGCGGCATCGAACGCAATGCCGTCCGTGTGCATCGCTGCAATACTCGGAACTCAGTGGTAGGTGCACGGCTGGCAACGCTGCGTTCAACGTCGTGCTGGGATTTCGTAGCGTATATTGTTTGTAGGGTTTTACTTGGGCCTTTTGATGTGCTAGAGATGTTGCCCAAACTGAATATTTAGCCAATTATTGTTTCTTTATTATATTAATTGTAATAAATATTGCCAGTTGCAGCTGGCAATGCAATGAGTTGGTATTGGCACATCTAGTAATGATAGTGAGGGACCCTGACCTACACAATGTCATTGATGGCCACGCCCACATGGGAACGAGTATACGAGTTTTTCACCCCGCCAAGCATTTGAATTTTTCCCGAGTAACTTGAAATTGCGCGCACTCTATTAGCAAATGTTCGACCTTATCGATCGCCACCTGTTAGCTGCTTTGGTACTGTAGAGTAGAAGTATGTTTGTTGAATATTGGCGCGTCTGGCACTCTTTTGACGGGGGGGGGGGGGGGGGGGGGGGGGGGCCTTAGGTGGTAGATTAATGTTGCTGGGTGCAAAGGTTTACTGTTTTCCTAAACTTTACTAAATAAAATTGACTCCTGAGTCTTTGCTTGGCGGTTTTGGCCTGCGGGGAGGGGAGGGCGTTTGCACGGCTCGGCGAGCGTGGTGTGTACAGACAGAGTCAAGAGTGACTGGACTGGGATGACTTCTTACCGTGCTCTTGGCTGCATGTCCACATCGCCACCAGGACGAGGGGAGGCGTTGAGAGGGAACGGTTGCAAGGATCCGGGTGTAGCTAGGTATGCGTGGCTCTGCTTAGCATGTCCATGATCGAGATTAGCAGGGTCCAATGTTAGGATTTTAGGCTCCACATTTTAATATGTGTTTAATATATATGGACGCAATCAGCTAGGACTGTCTGCTCTGTGCTCAGGTCACCGGCCTTGTTGTTGTCATCCTGGCTAGAGAATGGGGTCCTGTTTGTTTCCACTCGGTGCGGATGCAAGCCAGTAGTTGCTAGGCATGGACGCAATCAGCTAGGACTGTCTGCTCTGTGCTCAGGTCACAGGCCTTGTTGTTGTCATCCTGGCTAGAGAATGGGGTCCTGTTTGTTTCCACTCGGTGTGAATGCAAGACAGTAGTTGCTAGGCATGGACGCAATCAGCTAGGACTGTCTGCTCTGTGCTCAGGTCACAGGCCTTGTTGTTGTCATCCTGGCTAGAGAATGGGGTCCTGTTTGTTTCCACTCGGTGTGAATGCAAGACAGTAGTTGCTAGGCATGGACGCAATCAGCTAGGACTGTCTGCTCTGTGCTCAGGTCACAGGCCTTGTTGTTGTCATCCTGGCTAGAGAATGGGGTCCTGTTTGTTTCCACTCGGTGTGGATGCAAGCCGGTAGTTGCTAGGCATGGACGCAATCAGCTAGGACCTCAGGTCACAGGCCTGACAGGCGTCAGGGTAGCAAGCCACCCGCTAATTTTGTTTCTCCTCAGTCACGGTCTTGCTGACGCAGAACGAAACACCGAACATCCAGCAAGTCTCGATGAGATCCGATTGTCAACCCTTTCATTCCAAACAGGCTGATGACTGGCGCTGGCAGAGCGACCGTGGCCTACCCGTTCCCAAGGGGTGTACAAAGTGTCGGCAACTGACCAACTCCCAGCAGGCACTGCCATCTGTACAATGGACAGCCCTGAAATGATAATTTGTTCGCAATACTGACATCAACTTTAGCCACTTTCAGAGCACGGCGGACACAGCAGCTGTGCCGGCTGTTCGTTTGTGTTGGGCATTAATCATGACATTTGTTGGACTGTAATCTCATGAGATAATTGACGTGCCCCAGTACGTACCTTTACAAGTTTTTCATACCCATGCATTTGTGTGAATTTCAGAACTACGAGACTACGAGGCTACGAGGCTACGAGGCTACGAGGCTACGAGGCTACGAGGCTACGAGACTACGAGGCTACGAGACTACGAGCTACAAGCAACGAGCTACAAGCTACGAGCTCCGAGGCTACGAGCTACCAGCTACGAGCACGAGCTTCGAGCTCCGAGGCTACGAGCTACGAGAGGAGGGGTATAGGGGCACGAAGAGGGAAGCAAAACCATCGCGATAACCATGGCTAGCGTGGGAGCGTAGGGATGGTTTTGTAATAGTCCCGTCTCACGTTTACCCCTTCCAGCGAGACCTTCCAGTCATTGGCGCTAAGGTGTGTGGAGGGCAGGCCGTGGGATTGACGCTACACAAAACACAAACCTTGTTACACTTTGGCATTTCATCACTTTTGTGCATTTCGTGACTTTGTTTGAGTGATTTTGGCCCTTTTCATTGAGCTATGCGCTAATAGGCAGGACCCCATTTCTAGCTGACACCATTAAGAGTGCGCATGCTCTACAGGCTGTCTACAAAGTTGCCCGCTAGCTGGCACTTAGGATGCATTTTAGCTCAATCACAGAGTTCCGAACTCTTGCAAAATGTTCGCTGATCTATTGGCCGAACGTAGGCTGTCTAATTACTGATGAATTCACCTGGGTGGATGCATTGTGCCTTGGGTTACATGCTCCATTGCACTCCCAAGGTGTCTCTTGCCTTTCCAGGATAGGTATCAGTGCGAGGTCCAGACGAGACGCAGCCCTTGCCCTTGCCCAACCTCTAAGAGTCAGCCTCGTAGGTGAAAGCTAGGACCACGTTCGACCACACGAAGCCAGTCTACCCCGTCAGCACCTCTGCCAAAAGCTAGCCATGTCCTACAATCGTCCCCCCCCCCCCGGGTCATCAGTACATCGGTACCGAACACATTGCCCGAATGCTGAACGATGCACTCTTCATTGTAGTCATTGTACAAGTCCACTACAAGACGTGGACCAGTGAGTCTGTTTGCCGGTCTCTCTACTGACAGGCAGCAGCTCAGAGTGGTCGACATTTCGAGTTAGCAATGTCGCTGTGGAAGTCGTGGACCAGTGAGTCTGTTTGCCGGTCTCTCTACTGACAGGCAGCAGCTCAGAGTGGTCGACATTACGAGTTAGCAAGGTCGCTGTGGAAGTCGTGGACCAGTGAGTCTGTTTGCCGGTCTCTCTACTGACAGGCAGCAGCTCAGAGTGGTCGACATTTCGAGTTAGCAAGGTCGCTGTGGAAGTCGTGGACCAGTGAGTCTGTTTGCCGGTCTCTCTACTGACAGGCAGTAGCTCCGAGTGGTCGACATTTCGAGTTAGCAAGGTGGCTGTGGAAGTCGTGGACCAGTGAGTCTGTTTGCCGGTCTCTCTACTGACAGGCAGCAGCTCAGAGTGGTCGACATTTCGAGTTAGCAAGGTCGTTGTGGAAATCGTGGACCAGTGAGTCTGTTTGCCGGTCTCTCTACTGACAGGCAGCAGCTCAGAGTGGTCGACATTTCGAGTTAGCAAGGTCGCTGTGGAAGTCGTGGACCAGTGAGTCTGTTTGTCGGTCTCTCTACTGACAGGCAGCAGCTCCGAGTGGTCGACATTTCGAGTTAGCAAGGTGGCTGTGGAAGTCGTGGACCAGTGAGTCTATTTGCCGGTCTCTCTACTGACAGGCAGCAGCTCAGAGTGGTCGACATTTCGAGTTGCCTACTGTGTGATGAAGGCTTGGATTCTTGGAGAGGATCTACGGAGCCGTGCTTCAGTCTTTCCACTGACTTCGAAGCTGCCTTTCCAGTAAGCGTAAGCGTTTTAGCTAGGAACGAAAGAGTTAGAAATATGTAGGGATACATATCGTGCTAGAATATCGAGTTTAAAATACAGTTATTGAAGACCGGATTTAGCCCTGATTTAGGGACCCTACCCCCTCGGATTTCGCATCTCGTTTGTAGGCTTAAGGGGGTCAGTGTTTCCGTGTCAGGACCGTCGCCACTAAGTTGCAGCGCGACCAATCGATCGCCAACGCAGACCGTCGAGACCTTCCAGCGGCGTGCGGTACGGCACGTGGAGTTCTGCACTGCTCGCGCTAAGCGAGCTCGGCGTTTTGGGGGCAACTCACACACACTAACACACACACACACGTAGCGCCAATCCCAAGGCCGTCCTAGAAGTATGTCACGTGCAAGTGTCAACTCAGCGCTTCTCGTGGGTGGACCTTGCTTTTAATAGGGGGGGGGGGGGGGGGGCGACCCCGACCCCCTGGGGCAGTTTGGGCCGACGTCCCTGCCGTTATAGAGCACGTGCTCGCCAATGTCGCGCCGTTTCGGGTTCGAGTGTCTCGTGTGAAACCAAGTGCCTCAAACTGAGTGAAAGTGATGGATTGAGATCTGAATTGAGAATCTAGTGCAACATTTCTGTCATAGGTACGTATCTTTCGGGGTTTGTGCCTTCTTGCATGTCGTGTTTTCATTGCATTTCGAATCCTTGTCTCCTTGCGTCTTCATTGCGCTAATCCATCCCATGTTCTGTGTTTTGCGTTTGTTTCATGTTCGCTTGGTGATCCGCCAGTCCTTGGCGGCCAAGGGGTTCGAACCTAGAAGGCAGGAGGGGATACCCGGTGCCGGCACATGGTCTGCTCGACCTGTCCAACACCAAGAGGACTCCCGGGCAGAAGTAACTGCCGAAGGACGGTCGACTCGAGCTACAGAATCTCTCTGGGTGCCTTGATGGGATAGTAGTCATTTAGCCAGGCAAGTTTTACAACGTCGACAAAGGTGTGTACTTTTGTTCTAACCGTGTAAGAACCTCTCAGCTTGTGAACTTGCTCCAGCTTAGCGCTAATCCAAAGCACGTGGTGTGTTTCGAGTTGTTTCATGCCGCGTTTCGAGCCACTGGCAGCCGATGCTTCCCTCCTTGTCGGGTGATGGGGCGGGTGATGGGGCGGGTGATGGGGCGTGTGATGGGGCGGGTGATGGGGCGGGTGATGGGGCGGGTGATGGGGCGGGTGATGGGACTCAAGCGGCGAGCCTCGAGTCTAGCTTCTTTCAACGCAACGCTGACAAACCTCACGGAAAAAAGGTACCCATTGGGATGAATTTGTACAATGTAATCTGAATTTGTATTTGAAAACGCACTATCGAGGTTCCCCCGAGAAAATCGAAGCAATCAAAGCAATCGTTCGCTGCTTGACGAAGGTTTAGCCCTCCCAGCGTAACGCCCCTCTGTGACGTCTCATCGTGCCTTCGTCATGGAGGCGATGATGGTTGTATGGATGACAATCTTCTAACTCGAGTCCTCTGTTTGGTTGCCATGGCGTCGACCGTTGGGGTGCTAGACCTGCGCTCGTTGTCACGACGACCCGGGGGAACGCAGCACTGGGATTGGACCGCGACCTCGTCGGGGATTCGACCTCCACGACCTTGGGAAGCAGCCGCCCTGCGACGGATGCACTCGACAGACTGGAGTCGCGGCATCTGGCCTCCAGTTTGGCAAACGTCTGCAGCATCGACTCCAAGTTCGGCGAGGACACAGGGAGTTGCTGAAGCGGGGTCGATTTCTTACTCTCAACATCAGCTTCACTAGGAAGCTTATAGGATTCAAACACGAATAATGATAACATGTTACCTGTTTTAGAGACTAACTGACGTCTTTCTGGCTTTGATGCAATTCTATGACAGTGACACTTTGCCGACCATGTCCTAGCGCAAGATGGCCGTAAGACTCGCTTGGTCTCGCAGTGGGCCGTGCTTCCAGTGGCGTCTGTGGGGGGTTGGCGAGCTCGGCTTCCTGGATCCATCCTCCAGCTGCTGTCTTCGAGGCGCTAGCTCCGGTGCTGCCGTCTGGTGGAGGACACCGAGAGACAGCGAGACCACAGGGAGTCCAAAGTCATGCACCATTGCTCTTACCAATTTCTGAATTCGGAATATAGATTTTTATCTTGCAAAATATCTAAATAGATCCAGTTTTTGAAATTGATTTACATATTATATCTTTCTGAGCGTGAATGTATTACCTTCCTTGTGACATTTTGCCACCCCCTGTCCCAGGTCCCTTTAAATCGAGACCACCAAGCACCAAGCACCAAGCACCAAGCACCAAGCACCAAGCACCAAGCACCAAGCACCAAGCACCAAGCACCAAGCACCAAGCACCAAGCACCAAGCACCAAGCACCAAGCCCGAGGACAGCGTACCGTCAGCAAGATTGCAAAGCACATGAGAGATTGTTGCGATGGGTGCATGTTGGGCAAAGAGTCTGCAGGCCGCGTGAATGAGTGCTGTTGGTCGATCGCTTGACTTGCCGGGTTTAACGTCACCACCGCAAGAATGCGGACGCTATGAACATTCAGGGACTGGTCCATTGGTTGTTTCAAAGTTGTTCCGAACTGGGTTGTTCCACACTGGGAAGTTGTTCAATGGTTTTCTGGGTGGTACAATGTTTAGTTTAGTTTGTTATCGAAGGGTTTCTTGGTTGTTCAAAGGTTTGTTTTGTGTTAGTTATTCAAAGAGTTTCTATTCTTGGTTGTTCGATGGTCTGTTAGTTGTTCGTGGAGTTTCTTGGTTGAAGAAAGGTTTGTTTTGTTCGTTGCTCGAAGAGTTTCTTGGTTGAAGAAAGGTTTGTTTTGTTTGTTGTTCTAAGAGTTTGTTGGTTGTTGGAAGGTTCGTTGTTGTTAGAAGGTTTGTTGGTTGTTGGTAGCAGCATCGCTCCTTGCTGTTAGATTCCACAAAGAGGGATTTGCTCGTTGTCGCAATTTGTCGGTGGTTGTAGGTTGTAGCAGCGGCTTCCCAGTCTCTGAATGTTCTTTTATGACCAAGCATAAACATAACACAATGATAACCCCGAACTGGGATACACAGCTTATTGTAACGTGGGGTGAGATAGATTACCGCAGACTCTTTGACACCATCATGATACCAGGCAGTCGGGATCCACGTGCTCTGTACCACGATCCACGTACCACGCATCAGAAACACGGCTTCCTGGATCACCGGGCGAAGCTATCCTTTGGCCGGGTCGGTCTGCCTCAAGGTTGGTATTACTGTTCGGTTCGAGGTTCTTATCCGTAGAATTTGGAAGTAATGTCGACGCTGAAATCGTTTGCATAAAGATATCGTTTTGTGAATTAAGACCGCGGCTTATTGACTTAAATCTGCCGCAACATTTTCGGCGCTTATCTCCATTCTCTGCATTGCAGCCGACCGATCCGGTTCTGCAAGAACTTCGAGGGACGTCCGGGACTGAAGGCATGCCAACCAATAAAACTTTGGTGAGCTCTTTTGTTTGCAATGCATGCAAGGATATTATCAAAGTGATGTCTTGACTACCAATCAAATATTTGGCAAACGTCTTCAAACTATCAAGTAATTTGAGTTCTTTGCTGCCTTGCAGGTTTCGCCCTTTGTGGATGAGTGGCGCCACGAAATCACCAGCCGAGCGTTCGAAGCCATCCATTGCCCACATCGGTCTTTGAAGGTTGGCACATCTGTTCGGTTCTTGTTACATCATGTATGTGAGTGTGGATTTAATGTCGGTATTTCGCTTTTCGAGAGATCATTTCATGAGTTATCGCTGACTGCCGGAGCTGACCCAGTCTGCATTCACACGACGCTCGTTGCCGGGGCAACCCGGATCTGAAGCAGCGCTGGCCTGGTGACGTCATTGGAGTCGTGTGGCCCTGCCCTGACTGGGCCGAGGTAATTACATGACACTTGGCAATACCATTTTCATGTCATCCTATTCGTAGGTTTTGCTTAGCATTAGTATGGACTTTATGACCTAATAAGCGCGTATAAGCTAACGTAGCATCGCATGGCCAACGCCTCCCTTCTAACTCGAGTCCTCTGTTTGGTTGCCATGGCGTCGACCGTTGGGGCTCGTTGTCACGACGACCCGGGGGAACGCAGCCCGGGGATTGGACCGCGACCTCGTCGGGGATTCAAACTCCACGACCTTGGGAAGCAGCCGCCCTGCGACGGATGCACTCGACGGACTGGAGTCGCGGCATCTGGCCTCCAGTTTGGCAAACGTTTGCAGCATCGACTCCAAGTTCGGCGAGGACACAGGGAGTTGCTGGGGCGGGGTCGATTACTTACTCTCAACTTTAGCTTCGCTAGGAAGCTTATAAGATCCAAACTAGAAAAAATAGTTTTGTGAACTTTACTACACTCCTTTTTGTGTCTTGATAATATTATTTTTTAGTAACATCTTGCTGACCCTTGCCCCAGCACCCGGGCTGCCGAGCGTTGACGTCACCATACCTGTCCGAGGTTCGTCCCCAGGTCTCAGGATCCAGCCTCCAGCTGCTGTCATCGGGACCCCAGCGCCGGTGCTGCCGTCTGGTGGCGAACACCGGGAGACAGCGTTACCTCAGGGAGTTGCTGCTATCGATTACTAACACTCTAACATCAGCTCCAGTAGGAAGCTTATTTAATTTTAACAGGATAGCATCATAATAGACCAGTTTCATCTTTTAAATAAGTTGGCTTTCTGAGACTTGATGCAATTCCATCGGAGTGACTCTTTGCTGACACTGTCCTAGAACCCGAGCTGCCACGCGATGACGTCATCGTGTCTGTTCGAGGTTCGATCCCCGGTGCCAGAATGCGGTCAACTTCGACTCCCGGGGGTGTCCTGGGACCTTTCATAGACGCAAAGCAGCTTGAAATTTCCTGAAAAAGCCCACAGAAGCCCGACCATACAAGAAGAGGCCCAAAGATGCAAGAAGAAGCCCGATGATGCAAGAACAAGCCCTCACATGCAAGAAGATGCCCATAGATGCAAGAAAAACCCGAAGATGCAGGAAGAAGCCCTACGATGCAAGAAGGAGCTCTAAGACGCATTTAGAAGCCCGAAGATTCAGGATGGGGCCCTAAGATGCAAGAAGAAGCCCATAGATGGAAGAAGAATCACGAAGATGCAGGAAGAAGCTCTAAGATGCAATAAGAAGCTCTAAGACGTATTTAAAAGCCTCATGCTGTTCGAATTAGCTGGAAGCTGCCAGAAGGAAACAGCGAATTAACATTTGACCCACGTTGGGCTCCTCTTATCCTGGATGTCCGAGGTAGATGAGCAAGGTGAGTGTCATTTTAACCTCTCCATTCTTAACCCGAACCGCTTTCCTTCATGTTGATGGTCACCCATCCGACACATGACGCACCAAAGTGTTGCTTAACTTCTGCCGTGTCTAGTGATCCAATGTTTTTAACGCACCGCTCTGTTTGGTCCACAATTCCCTCGTGCTAGTGCCTTCATCCAAACATCACATCCATGGCTGATAGTAGCTGGCAAATATCTTGAATTCCTGTATTTAAACACTGGGCAAGGGTGATAAGTATCAGATATCGATATTGGCTGTTTGAACCTTTGATTCCCCTGCATCCATTTGACTTTCTTCCCTTCTGTCCAGGACTGTCTGAACGTGATCGTCATTAGCCCGATTTCGTCGTCCTCGGCCAGAAGCTACCCGCTGCCGTTCTGCGTCTCGACTACCGGAAGTGGCAATCCGACAACTCCACCTCCGGGGGCGGCAGTTCCGCCTCCTTCCCAGCGCCCAACGGCGGCCCGGACTTCCCATCCCCTCCGAGTCTGCCAAGGTGGGTGTCTGAGGACGGAATCCAGGGCAAGAAGTCTGTACAGCAAGTGGCTCGAATATTGGGTGGGATATTGAATTCTAACATAATGGCCATTTACTTATTTGAAAGCAACTCTGGGGAGCTCAAATTTATGCACCACCACACTCTTTCCTTCGTGTTGATGGTCACCCATCCGACACATGACGCACCAAAGTGTTGCTTAACTTCTGCCGTGTCTAGTGATCCTATGTTTATAGCGCACCGCACCGATCGGTCATTTACTTATTTGTTAGCAACTCTGGGGAGCTCAAAGTCATGCACATCCAGACTCTTATACCATCTTCATACCATCTTTTATACCATCTTATACAGTTCGTATAACTGTCCCAGGTCCCGTGGGATGCAGACGATGCCGTCATCAGCAGTGGCCTTGGTTCGACGCCAGGAAGGACGAGTCCATTCGCCAGGCGTCGTGTCCTCCTTCGAGACCCAGGCCCACGCTACGACGCAAGCCCTTGCTACTCGGCCTTCGATGCGTCTCGGCCGAAGCAATCCGAAGCCGCCCGGGATCACCAGACAATTCCTGGAGTCTCCGACAGAAGACAACGACGGCCCAAGGAGACGGTACACGAATCGGGGACTCCTCTACTGATCCTGGCTGGCAGGAGGCTGGTAAGCAAGGTGGGTGCTGTTTTGGGTCTCACACCTTCGTGCTTGCCCGATCGGTATTCCTGTGTGAATGGCGGTCACCCATCCAATGCCTGACGCAGCGCAGTGTTGCTTAACTGCCATGTCCATGCTCTCAGCCCGACGCCCTCCTCGCAGTCTTGCCTGGAGGCGACGACTCAACGCCAAGACAACCTCGTCGAGGGGGGGAGGCGTTGTCCTGGCTGGGATGTCGGCGGGCAGCGACCCACCGAGACCGCCACTGTACGACGCCAACCCCAAGGCAAGTGGGTCGAGGCGTTTACAGAGCATGTTCATCTTTATCTGATGTCCTTGTGAACAAAAATATAGACGTCGAAATCACATTCACATCACTAATATGAAACGTTGTGTCTGAGATTTTCATTGGCGAGATGTCCGCATTTGAGCAACAGCTGGCCGTGAAATCCGCCCCAGTTTGCATTTCTCTCTCCCACGACTTGACACAAAGCCACACCCGGCCAATGGGCAGCGATGCAATTCCCACCGACAGCCGGTGCACTTTGCCTGGCTGGGTAGGCAGCCCGCGCTGCTAGACTGTGTGTGTCTCGTTGCTAGGCAACCCCTCCCCCTGCTGTCAACCCCTGGCCTTGACGCTGGCCAATGGGCTGCCATCACGTGGTCATCACGTGCTGGCGCCATGACGGCAGACTGCAGCTTCTTCAGTCCTGAGTTTAGTACCCGGCTACCCGGCAACAGGTCACGGGGTTGATGTCGAATCGAGTGGGTAGTTGCAAGTGTGTGGGCGGTGGGGAGTGTTGGCAAATGCTGAGACGCGAATACGACGCGCTGGTATGGGGAGAGAACACCACGCACTGGATTACACCTGCATGTTATTATGGCGAATCGTCCAGCTGTGCGGTGCGTATAGCGGGTATGAGTCATACTCTCACACTGCTAGCATGTCTATACCCACCCAACCCTGTACCCTTATGCGTACACTGCCCAAGCTATAGGAACGTCTTGCAACCTAGTTCACTTGCAACAGCCTGGTTTACTTGTGAGAAATGGGAAAATACTAGGCCTTTGCAATGTCTTTAGACTCGACATTCTAAACTTTGTGGACCAAATTCAGGCGCACAGTTTGTTATCTCTGCACTAATGTATCTTGGCGGTCACGGCACATTGGATGGCAGAACATCTCGTGTGTGTAGCAGTGACCGAAGCCAAAGGCTTGGGTCGGCTATCATCGGCTATCACACGGAATACGGATTACATGGAATCGTATTCTACTTACTAATCTCCATTTCACGATAAGTATAAGCGTGGATTTTCATCTTCCTCGAGGACCCACTGCTGCTATAGACACGAGCTAGAGTTCCCAAACTGATCTTACTGCCTTCATATTATGTCATGCTCAAGACATGGCTTGAATGTTGTAAGTTTTGAAATCTTAGCTCGTGCCTATTGGCAGTGGGTCCTCTTGGGAAATGGAAATCCACTCTCCTTCTTGACGTGAATTGGAGTTTACCTAGGTGTTGGTTGTGCTGTTGTACACAGTTCAAACTCATTGCTTGACCAAAGTGCCCTGTGCCTTGAGCCCTGTGCCCTGTGCCCTGTGCCTTGAGCCCTGTGCCATTTGCCCTGTGCCCTGTGCCCTGTGCCCTGTGCCCTGTGCCCTGTGCCCTGTGCCCTGTGCCCTGTGCCCTGTGCCCTGTGCCCCGTGCCCCGTGCCCTGTGCCCTGTGCCCCGTGCCCCCTGCCCAATGCCCCGTGCCTTGTGCCTTGAGCCCTGTGCCTTGAACCTTGAGCCCTGTGCCTTGAGCCCTGTGCCTTGAGTCCTGTGCCCTGTGCCCTGTGCCCCGTGCCTCGTGCCCCATGTCCCGTGCCCCGTGCCCCGTGCCCCGTGCCTTGTGCCTTGAGCCCTTTGCCTTGAGCCTTGAGCCTTGAGCCTTGAGCCCTGTGCCTTGAGCCTTAAGCCCTGTGCCTTGAGCCCTGTGCCTTGAGCCTTGAGCCCCGTGCGTTGTGCCCTGTGCCCCGTGGCCTTTGCCCTGTGCCCTGTGCCCTGTGCCTTGTGCCCCGTGTCCAGTGCCCCGTGCCCTGTGCCTTGTGCCTTGAGCCCTGTGCCTTGAGCCCTGTGCCTTGATACTTGTGCCTTGTGCCTTGAGCCCTGTGCCTTGAGCCTTGAGCCTTGAGCCCTGTGCCTTGAGCCTTGTGCCCTGTGCCTTGAGCCTTGAGCCCTGTGCCTTAAGCCTTGAGCCCTGTGCCTTGAGTCCTGTGCCCCGTGCCCTGTGCCCCGTGCCCCGTGCCCCGAGCCCCGTGCCCCGTGCCCCGTGCCCCATGCCTTGTGCCTTGTGCCTTGTGCCTTGTGCCTTGAGCCCTGTGCCTTGAGCCCTGTGCCTTGATACTTGTGCCTTGAGCCTTGAGCCCTGTGTCCAGTGCTCTATGCCCCGTGCCCCGTGCCTCGTGCCCCGTGCCTCGTGCCCCGTGCCCCGTGCCCCGTGCCCCGTGCCCCGTGCCCCGTGCCCCGTGCCCCGTGCCCCGTGCCCCGTGCCCAGTGCCCCGTGCCCCGTGCCCCGAGCCCCGTGCCCTGTGCCCCATGCCTTGTGCCTTTTGCCTTGTGCCTTGAGCCCTGTGCATTGAGCCCTGTGCCTTGATACTTGTGCCTTGAGCCTTGTGCCTTGTGCCTTGATCGCTGAGCCTTGAGCCCTGATCCCTGTGCCTTGAGCCCTGATCCCTGTGCTTTGAGCCCTGTGCCATGAGCCCGGGCCATGAGCCTTGAGCCCAGTGCCTTGAGCCAAGATTAATTCCAAAAAAGCGGTGTTAGGGCCATATTTTCATTCAGGTCAGCTTGTTTTTGCGTAAAATATGACCTCAGGATACTCATACGACATCTAACTCAAAAACACAAAAAAAAAGAGATTGAACCAAATAAGTACTCAGCCGACGCAATCCCCACTTTCGGTTCAAAGCTGTTTGTTTACGTTTCGCGAGCAGCGCAAAGAATGTGGCTGATTACGTTCGGCTCGTTACCAAACCCAAGCCAGCTATGCTGGATTATCTTTTCAAGTGCAGCTCGAAGCAAATAAATCTCGCATCATTCTATTAGACCTGTCAGACAGCATGCTCATTCCTAACTGCAAACGCCTTTGCGAGCGCCGGCAGCTTCCATCTAGATTCAATTGGTAGTTTGAATTGGCTTGCCTTGCCATGATATCGTCGTAATCTGCCTTGTTGCCTTTTAACACCCACCCATGCTATGTATGGGTGTTTGTATGCTATGTATGGGTGTTTGTATGCTAGCTATGCTTTGTGTGCCAAAACTAGCAGCTGACCATAGTACCTACTCTACCCACCACTGACCAGTACCATCTACCACTAACACCTTTGCGTAGGTACCTAATATTACAGAAATCTTGATTCAAGTAATAGAATTACTATCCATGGGAATTGAATCCCATTGACGTAAAAAGTTTGGTGGAAATTAAATTCAGAGTTCATGTTATCACCCGGAAAATAGTCCTAAATGTTGTTCCAATAAGCGACGTCACTTTGTCCTGCATTATTTTATGGGCCTATGACATGTGAATGATTCCAGCACCAACGTTTTGTTTTGCATCTTGACAACTATAGTTAGGCCGGTCTCGGAATTCGCCATCAGGACAGAGCTGGCTTCTTCCACTCGATAATTGGACACCAAGTTTTCTAGCCCTGGCTCATTGCAGGCACAAGGGGGCAGTTATTAGGTAGTTTAGGCACATATAATTACTTATACTACATTTGACTACTTTTAATGCCGTTTCAATTCCGCGCTCTCGAAACGGCAGTTTGGTCCGAGGCAGTTGATTGGTCCGAGGAGTAGGGTGACAAAAGTGCAGTTTATTCGTGCAATCGGACCTCGAATCACGACCGATGCGATCTCGTAAGTTTCCACTTTGTTTTTCCCACGACTTTATCAAGTAGTGCTTGCCTCGCCAACTATTATTTCGTCGCTAACTTTGAAATCCGTTCGGCCTCCCAATTGTGCCTTGGGGCGAAACGAGGGCTGACCATTGGACCTTGCTCCACTAGGGGCGCTTTTTGCAAAGCCGTTTTGATATTAGTAGCACGTACGGGACCTGGGGGAAAATGATGGGAATTCATCTCAATTTATCATGTTTTATGTAGTTATTCATTTTCGCGTAGATTTAAGGTAATTATTATAAAAAATTTCATATGACCACTTTACCCGACGAAAAGTAGTTCTGTTACTTGCCGCGGATGGACATTTAAGTGTGACGAGGCGTGATTGGCGCATTGATACACATTGTGCAATCTGCCCGTAAAAACAGTTCCAGTCCGCGTTGAGATTTGGCCGATTGAAAACTCAGATATTTGTGTTATCAGCTCATGAATCGAGACCGGTGTTGTCAGTAAGTGATAATAAACACTTTTCCTACGATATTTTCAACAAATTAGAGATTCCCATCCATTAATTTCACTTGTTTCTGGCATGAAAAGTATCGGCCTTATGCCTGCATTAGCAACAGGTAGGCCATTTTTTGTTGTATCCTTTTTAACATGGGTTTTTCGTTAGGCCTCGTTTTCTAATGTTGGCAATTTGCTATTTAGTGATCGATTTATCTGTTGAAGCCCACATTTCGATGATGAATCACTTTATTATTTTATATTCCCCCAACGGAATTATCCTTTTATGCAGAGCCCTTTTTTGCAACATTTTATGTCTAATCCAATCACGTGGTCTTTAGCTTTTTTGAATTCTATTAAACTGCTAAATCAGACTGTGTTTATAATGGGTTTCTTGAATATGTGGTTGGTGAATTAAAAATATCTGCCCATTGCCCATCCCCGTAGCAGCTAACAGTTTCTTTGGCCCTCATTTCTGGAGTGGGCAGAGAGGATTTACCTCCCGGCGGCAGGATAATAGACCAGGAAATCAATCTTTTCAATAGTTAATTCAATAGTTTAACTCAATACAATGATTCGATTGGAAGAGGCCCTGGTTCGTATCCTGGTTCAAATGCACATTTCAAAGCTTTGCTATCCATTCCATCCATTGCACACAGGTATCTGCTAAAACAATTGGAACAATATCCTTGTCAGTGATTTCATTGTTTGTTCATTCTGCAAATGTTTGGACATGTCAAGTTCATGGCTAAGGGCCCCTCAGCCAAATCACACCCTTGAACCAATATCGCCCCTGCCTTGGCAACGGTTGGCAAGGAACTTCCCCGGGCTTTCCTTGTTTAGACCCGTGTCTATTTTGTCCCAACCCTAGCACTAGTTTTATCTATTTCAAACTGTATTGAAGCCAGTCACAGACAAGTTCAGTAGCACTCAGCCCGCTAGAAAGTGCCTATAACTTATAGATTGCAGCCACTAGTGAGGAAACTGTCAGACCTGACCTGGCTTTCAACACCCAGTTTGGACCGGCTCCTGTCCCCATGGCAACTCATTGTTACCGTCTGCGTCCACAGATCTCAGAGACGACTTCACTCGGCTTCGCACGGGAATCGAAGCTGACTTCGATCGACGCTTGCTTCGAGCCGCGCAAAGACTCGAGACTCGCGGCAACGGAAACAACTTGCGGTCGCCGTGGGAACGCAACGGAGCTCGCGGTACGTAGCACGGTTTCGATGCCGGATGCCGGGAGGGATTTGGGGAAATAGGTCGGGGCTTCACGTGACAATTGGCAGCGTTTGGGCTTCCACCAACACGTTCTCAGTCTCTGAACGTCTATGTTTTGTTGGAATCCAATGATTGACTCACATTTATAATCTCAAGGCACTTGTTTCGATGGGCACATTCAATTTATTGCCATCAGTTGCCTATACTTCATTCATGTGATCTTGGTGCTGGCATGTTGATAATGGCAATCAATCTGTTCCTGGACTGTGGTCTTCTAGGCCTGGCTGTTTCTAAGCCTCCTTGTTTTGTGTTCCAGGTGTGGTTTAGTCCCTTGCCTCAGCTGGCTTCCATCGGCCCTGCTCTTTGGTTTCGATGACGACAATCTCTGGAGTCGACTCTGTGACTGTGATCTCATCTCAGGGATGGCCAAGGCAACACAGGTAAGTCTGTCGTGGGAAGCCTAAACCCCATTTCATGTTGAGAAGGAGAGTGGATTTACATCTTCCTCGAGGACCCACTGCTGCTAGACACGAGCCAAGAGTTCCAAAACTGCCCACAGAGCCTTTTGTCTGACTCAGACATGGCTTGTGAGAGTTGAAACTGTTAGCTCGTGTCTAGCAGCAGTGGGTCCTCGTGGAAGATACAAATCCACTCTCCTTCTCAACGTGAAATGGGAAGCCTAGCAACCAGCAGAACAAAGCTGGCCGTCAACAAGCCAGCTTAGAATGCAGCTGAGAGCGAGAGTAGCAAGTACACTTTGCTGTACCTCCTTAGCTGTCCTTTGTCCCATGTTAATTTGCCAGGAGTCAGGACTAGTGGGCCAGCATTTTGTGCAAGGTTGTAAGGAATCCCAGACTTGCACTCCATTGGATAGAGGAAATTGTGTAGCTACCAATCAAAAGAGATACTTATGAAACATGGTCCTTCTAAACTCCATACCACTTTAAGAAGGAGTGTGGACCTACCCTTTACTGCTTGCTATATGAGGCTAAAGAGTTTCAACACTCACAAGCCATGTCATGAGCCGGACAAAAGGCTCTATGGGCAGTTTTTAAACTCTTAGCTTGTGTCTAGCAGCAGTGGGTCCTCGAGGAAAATGCAAATTCAATCTCCTTCTCAATGTGAAATGCAGTATCTCTCCCAGCTTTCAGTTTTATGTACGCTAGGGCCTTGCAATTGTTATCTGTGTCCCGATGAATGGAAACTTATTTGATTTGCTTGGTTTTGAGAAGTTTTAAATGTCAGTTAGAACTTAAAACTTGGTAACTTTGCACTGAAATTGCTCAAGTGGAGTAACATCTCCCCTCGTTTTGGCAGACGTGGCTGCCGATGATTCCAACACCGAGATTGATAACGACCAAGACCACGACCACGAAACGCAGCAAGGGGATTGACCTGCTGTCGCCATTGTACGACTACCTGCCCTTGGGGAAGAATTTCTACACCCAGCTCGAGATCTCGGTCTTGCCAAAGGAACAAGTGAAGGCGCTCGGACAGAAACTAAGTGAGTACAGGCACTTGAAGGATGCTAGCTGGCTAAATCTGTCGGCTCCAGGCTAGGGGCTCCCCAATACCGAATCCTGCAGTAATGGCCCCCTGTTACGACCCAGGCCCCTTGAAGACTTGACAGTCACAACCCGTGCAATTTTTGGGCAAAGTCCCAGTTTAGGTCCAATACAAATTACCCTCCAGTCTTCGGGCCATCTAATGAACGCAGCCCATGAAAGCCCGACAGCTCTGCTACTGGGCCCCCTTTTATCTGCATTCCTGATTTGGGGCTTACCAAGTCAGTCCCACTGCCCCAGCAATTCAGGGCCCTCAAGCCACTGCCCTTTGGATCCCATCCCACCCATGTCTTGGCCTCCCTAAAGTCGGACCTTCCCCCCATGCTGCCAACCTCCCTCGCCCAGAAAAGTCACACATTAGTGAGGGCCCCTTTATTAGTGATCTCTGCCAAGTGGCCCCACTGCCCCTACCACAGTCTGAAGGCTGGGACCCATCAGAAAGGGTCCTGCACAAGCCTGGCCCCACTCACCCAGGGAAACTCCCCTTAGCAAGCAATGATTGGCCAATTTGGAGGCAGAGTTGATGGCTATGTATGGACAAAGCATGGTCAAGTTTAGGCAAGTGTTTAAGAATAAATAGGCAGTGTATAGGCAATGTTTATTCAATGTTTTGGCAATCTGTAGACACAATCAATGCTCCATGTGGGCAGTGTGTAGGCAATAAGGAGACAATGTAAAGGCAAAGGATAGGCAATGTTGATGCAATCTGTCAGCCTCCTGGTACAACCCAACCCTTGAGAGACCTGACAGTGAAGCCACCCCTCATGGGATACATTGTATTAAAGCCCCCCCCCCTGCCCACCAATGGTTAGGGCTTTCCGTCCCAGCTAGAGTCCC
The DNA here is from genome assembly GCA_921293005.1 of Nemoura dubitans. NCBI lineage: Eukaryota > Metazoa > Arthropoda > Insecta > Plecoptera > Nemouridae > Nemoura > Nemoura dubitans. The sequence goes on from OV121074.1 coordinate 75,361,538, forward strand.
CATTGTCCAGATGTGAAAGGCCTTCACTCATGTCCCTTGGTTTTACCAACAAGGAATCCCCACCGCCCAAAGCAAGGTCTACGAAGATTGAGTCATCGAAGTCTGGGGCCTTACCTAGCTCGGCCATTTTGAGCGGCTACCACGCGGCTAATAAGCCGGGCTGGCGGTGTCATATAACCCGGACCTAGAGCGGCCATTTCAACAATGGGCAGTTTGTTGATTTCGTAGCACCACTAGCAACCAGTATTACGGTGGTGCTACGATGATAGCATTAATTCAAAATTACCTTTGAATACGATTGCAGTGAGTTCAAAATCAACCAATCTCATGGCTTGTTACTAAAGTCAGAGTCGATGTGCCCCGGCTATATAACCCGGCCGTAATACTGCCGCTCTAGGTCGGGGTTACTGCTTGGTGCTACGGTGGTGTTAATTAGCCAGGGTAGAATGCCAGTAATCCCGGGACTACGAGTGGCCACTCTAGGTCGGGGTTACTGCTTGGTGCTACGGTGGTGTTAATTAGCCAGGGTAGATTGCTAGTAATCCCGGGACTACGAGTGGCCGCTCTAGGTCGGGGTTACTGCTTGGTGCTACGGTGGTGTTAATTAGCCAGGGTAGATTGCTAGTAATCCCGGGACTACGAGTGGCCGAGCTAGGTCGGGGTTACTGCTTGGTGCTACGGTGGTGTTAATTAGCCAGGGTAGATTGCCAGTAATCCCGGGACTACGAGTGGCCGCTCTAGGTTGGGGTTACTGCTTGGTGCTACGGTGGTGTTAATTAGCCAGGGTAGATTGCTAGTAATCCAAGGACTACGAGTGGCCGCGCTAGGTCGGGGTTACTGCTTGGTGCTACGGTGGTGTTAATTAGCCAGGGTAGATTGCTAGTAATCCCGGGACTACGAGTGGCCGCTCTAGGTCGGGGTTACTGCTTGGTGCTACGGTGGTGTTAATTAGCCAGGGTAGGTTGCTAGTAATCCCGGGACTACGAGTGGCCGCTCTAGGTCGGGGTTACTGCTTGGTGCTACGGTGGTGTTAATTAGCCAGGGTAGATTGCTAGTAATCCAAGGACTACAAGTGACCGCGCTAGGTCGGGGTTACTGCTTGGTGCTACGGTGGTGTTAATTAGCCAGGGTAGATTGCCAGTAATCCCGGGACTACGAGTGGCCGTGCTAGGTAGGGGTTACTGCTTGGTGCTACGGTGGTGTTAATTAGCCAGGGTAGATTGCTAGTAGTCCCGGGACTACGAGTGGCCGCTCTACGTCGGGGTTACTGCTTGGTGCTACGGTGGTGTTAATAAGCCAGGGTAGATTGCTAGTAATCCCGGGACTACGAGTGGCCGCTCTAGGTCGGGGTTACTGCTTGGTGCTACGGTGGTATTAATTAGCCAGGGTAGATTGCTAGTAATCCCGGGACTACGAGTGGCCGCTCTAGGTCGGGGTTACTGCTTGGTGCTACGGTGGTGTTAATTAGCCAGGGTAGATTGCTAGTAATCCCGGGACTACGAGTGGCCGCGCTAGGTCGGGGTTACTGCTTGGTGCTACGGTGGTGTTAATTAGCCAGGGTAGATTGCTAGTAGTCCCGGGACTACGAGTGGCCGCGCTAGGTCGGGGTTACTGCTTGGTGCTACGGTGGTGTTAATTAGCCAGGGTAGATTGCTAGTAATGCCGGGACTACGAGTGGCCGTGCTAGGTCGGGGTTACTGCTTGGTGCTACGGTGGTGTTAATTAGCCTGGGTAGATTGCTAGTAATCCCGGGACTACGAGTGGCCGCTCTAGGTCGGGGTTACTGCTTGGTGCTACGGTGGTGTTAATTAGCCAGGGTAGATTGCTAGTAATCCCGGGACTACGAGTGGCCGCGCTAGGTCGGGGTTACTGCTTGGTGCTACGGTGGTGTTAATTAGCCAGGGTAGATTGCTAGTAATCCCGGGACTACGAGTGGCCGCGCTAGGTCGGGGTTACTGCTTGGTGCTATGGTGGTGTTAATTAGCCAGGGTAGATTGCTAGTAATCCCGGGACTACGAGTGGCCGCGCTAGGTCGGGGTTACTGCTTGGTGCTACGGTGGTGTTAATTAGCCAGGGTAGATTGCTAGTAATCCCGGGACTACGAGTGGCCGCGCTAGGTCGGGGTTACTGCTTGGTGCTACGGTGGTGTTAATTAGCCAGGGTAGATTGCCAGTAATCCCGGGACTACGAGTGGCCGAGCTAGGTAAGGCCCCAGGGCTCTACGAGTCGGTCCCATAGACTTCTTGGTTTAAGGCACCTGATGCATTATTATCATAGACATTTCCATCACTGTAATTCTTAGTGTACTTGAAAAAACCTGTAATCTCTTATCAACCTGTTGATATTGTGAACTTGTTGCTTCAGACTTTCAGCCACAGATTGCAGGTGTGTTGCTGCCGATTCTCTCGATCATCAACTGACTTCATCCTTTTGTTTCAGACTCGGTGCCTGCAGCCCGATGACTTCAGACCACCGGCCTTTCAATAATTGGCTTCTGCAAACAAAACAGTGGCAATCTCTCGGAGCTGCAAGCTTCTCAACTCTGGCTTCCAACTCTGGATCTGGATCTTGAAGGGTAAGGGACCAGCCAAAGCCCATCCCATCCAATGGCTGACCCTGCACCATGTAGCATGATGGCAATCCCTAGCTTCAGTCATTACCACATTGCGTTTAAATTGTTTGGTGGTTTGTCCAATGGCTCACCTCCTTTGTTGCATTGGGCACGCAAATCAACCAACGTGGCATCGATATCATACTTTTGGAGCCTCATTGCAAGATTATTGTACGTCTAGTTAGATTTTTCCTGACCATTATTTCCATTGTTTCTTGGGTTGAGCGATCAGCAATCTTAATGTTAAAGTTGAGCGTAGAAACCTCCATTATTTCCCTCAGCATGCTATGCTTTCCTTGAGATACAGAGTCTGTGAAGATGTTACACTCTGACAGACACGCTTCATCATCTCCATGGTGACAAGTTGATTGGTTTCTGAGACTGCATCTGTGTTTCTCATCCCACACATCGCGATGCTGTAGCTTGTTTTCCCGCCTGGCTTGCCGCAATGTTGCCAGGTCACTCTGTGCTCCAATGGAATTGTGCTGTCCTTTTGACACCGACCTGGCTAGTGCTGCTCCAAATAACTCAGTCCTCTTCCCTTGGGTGGAGAGAGACAGTGTGTGGTGGCTGTCTAATGGGTGATAGAGTTGGCTAAAAAGTGATATCAATTCAGCACTAGCATCAACTGAAGCGTCCAAAGCTAAAGCCTTTGCCTCCCAGTTAGTGCTGGCGTTGCAGGGAAGTCTTGAGCTTTCGTCCAAGCACAAACTTGCCGTTCCATGTGCTTCATTTCAGCGACAGGCTTTGAGCTGACTTGTGGTTTTGTTTCAGCTGGCTTCTCCATTGACCGTGGCTGCTCCAGCGACCCTGGCATTGGGATCCGATGACTTTGAAAGGACCGCAGTAATCAAGTCGCAGTCTGGACCAATCGGTAAGTTTATGAGAACTAGGGTCTTTGTTGGCCGGGTTGAGAAAGAGCTAGACACTTTTCCCAGGGCCCAGATACACAAAGGAGGGATTTTTAAAACCCCAGGCTAATTCAGTTATATATCCATGGTGTCAGCCAATGGGCTTCACTGCATCTTGAATCTGATTAGCTTCACACAAGACGTTTTCTTCCGGGAAAATCCAAAGTCATCTTAAGGATTTGGTCGCGATGTTTTCCTAGAGCTTAGGAATGACCGATTTGCATTAAGATTTTCTTAACTGTTTTCTGCCTTCTGCTATTGTCTCTTTATCTACTGCAAATAGTTGAAAGGAAATCTCTGCAGAGGCAAAGCTGGCAAAGCTGCTTGGTTATGTTTCCAAGTCTCTTGTGTTCCCGTCATTTCAGCTGTTGTCCTGAGGGTTTGTCCCTAAAGTGTGTGGATTCTTTCAGACCCAGAGGCCATGACTACGCCAGCCGGTCAGCTCTCCGTTCCCACGAAGTCTGCTCCGGGAATCTAGTAATCGGCTCGTTAAAGTGCCGAGCTTTGCCGTGCCGTAACTCTGCGGGAAATTAGTCTTCGGCCACAGCTGAGAATATCCACAGTGAGTGCAAGCACGTACCTATACTTTATTTCACACTAAGAAGGGGAGTGGATTTGCTTCTTGCTAGAGGACTCACTGCTGCTACAATGAGAGTCCTAAAACTGCCCATGGAGCCTTTAGTCCGACTCGAGACATGGCCTGTGAGTTTTTAAACTCTTTAACCCGTTTACATGGGAGCATTTCCGACAAAAGTCCTTAAAAGTCATAAAAAGTGTTGTTTAGCAGACGACCACAGCACAAAACTTGTCCCGTGTAAAGAGATTCTTGTGCCAAAAAGTGCCATGAAACGCTACCAGAGCTTAAAACGTTCCCCATGTGAACGCAAACTTGGGTGCACTAGTGTGAAAATAGCGGTGTCAAATGCCGCCACCAGAGTGAGGCACACTTCCACGCCAGCCTTGTGCATTCCTTTTTTACAGCGCATTCTCAAATAGGGCATGTTCTATTCACGGGCCAGATTGTGTGAAACTCTACGAATCAGGGACGGATTTGAGGTGGAAGACTTGTGTCGAAAATGCTCCCATATGGAAATAGGGCTTTAGCTCGTGTTTAGCAGCAGTGGGTCCTCGAGGAAGATGCAATCCACTCTTCCTCTCTACGTGAAATGGAGTTTGGAAGACCTGACAGCCTCCTTTGTCCAGGGCTTCCAGGCTTATAGTCCACTCTTTGTTTTGCCCTAACATGAGGCTGCCTCCCAAGGAAGGAGGGGCTGCGTTGTAAATCATCCATGAAATAATATGCAGTTCTGACCAACCTATTCTCAAGCCCCAAATTGACCGCACGCACTTAGATTTGCTCCAATGAAAACCTCAAACTCGAAATTTGTTTGGGGCTGCAAGAGGGCAGTGAGGGGGCCTGTTGTTTTATTTGAAATGCCCGGGCCGGTTTTCCTCCAATCCAACACTGGCCCAATCCCTTGCACAATCTTATAAACTTGTACCTAGATGATGGAATTGACATAAATCTTGCTTGGGCTGGGGGAAAACCCTAACTTCTGGCAATTGGACGAAGGCTTCTGTAATATAATAATTTGTTTAGCAAGGAATAGTCTTAAAGCCAGAAATTTATTCAGTACCTGTAAATTCATTACATTTTTCATAGGTAAAAGTGACAAATTGCGTCGTAAAAAAACCCATCTTTGCTGCCTCTTTTATTTTAACTTTTATTTGGCATTTGAAACCCAGTTTGAAACCCATTTTTTCCCAGCGTAATCCAAGCGTTTCTCTGGAATGTGGGTGAGTCATCGTGGGAAAACGCAAATAAGGCAGAGGATTTCAACAGGACTCGGTGCAAAGAATTGTTTTGTCTTTGATTTCGTGTCGGTTAGTGCCAAGTTATTGTCGCCGTCTTTTAATTGCTTGAAATCTGGTTGCCCCAAGAAAGCAGTATTCCTTGCATGCTAAATGTTTTTAAAAATTGGAATGTCTTTTCCAATATGAATGCTGTTTTCCATCCAAATGTATTGCCAACTTAAAAGATTACCCGGTTTTATTACACACAAGTAATCTTCCAGGAAAATCCAAAGTCCTTTTGGGGATTCGGTCCCGATGTTTTCTTAGAGCTTAGGAATGGCCGAATTGCATTGCGATTTTCTTGACTGGCAATGGACCTACTGATGGACATATTATACCTATTGTTTTCTGCCTTCTGCTATTGTCTCTTTATCCACTGCAAATAGTTGAGTGGAAATCTCTTCACAAACAAAGCTGCAAAGCCTCTTCAGTTCCTGGTTGTTGTCCTGAGGGTTTATCCCTAAAGTGTGAGGATTCTTTCAGACCCAGAGGCCATGACTACGCCAGCCGGTCAGCTCTCCGTTCCCACGAAGTCTGCCCCGGGAATCGAGTAATCGGCTCGTTAAAGTGCCGAGCTTTGCCGTGCCGTAACTCTGCGGGAAATTAGTCTTCGGCCACAGCTGAGAATATCCACAGTGAGTGCAAGCACGTACCTATAATTTATTGCACACTAAGAAGGAGGGTGGATTTGCTGCTTGCTAGAGGACTCACTGAGTGCTAAAAATTAGTTTAGAGTCCCAAAACTGACCACAGAGCCTTTTGCCCGCTCAAGACATGGCTTGTGAGTGTTGAAACTCTTGGCTCGTGTCTAGCAGCAGTGGGTCCTCGAGGAAGGTGCAAATCCACTCTCCTTCTCAACGTGAAATGGAGTTTGGAAGACCTGACAGCCTCCTTAGTCCAGGGCTTCCAGGCTAGTCCACTCTTTGTTTTGCCCTAGCACGAGTCTGCCTCAAAGTAAGGAGGGGCTGCGTTGTAAGATAATGTGTACGGTTCAAAGCTTTGTGTGAATTAGGTAGGAAGGCGGCTCCTGATTCCCACGTGCTTGTCTTTATGATTCGCGACCTACGAGCCAGCTACATTTTCCTCCTGGACTCGCTGCTGCTAGACACAAGCAAAGAGTTTCAAAACTGCCCATGGCTCAAGACATGGCTTGTAAGCCTTCAAACATTAGCTCATGTCTAGCAGCAGTGGGCCCATGAGGAAGGTGCAAATACACTCTCCTTCTCAACTTGATATGGAGTGCTGAATTTTTTCAGCGATCATCAAGCGCAGATATTTCCGCTGATGTTTAATTTTATTTTTGTGAACCGAAAAGAGGTGCCGGAACAGCATTCCGGTGCGTTCCGGCACAAAAAAAGCACTGCCAAATAGTGTGTATTATATTTGATAATTATTTTAATATCAATATACAGTATGTCAAAGTGACAAGGCTAGGTGGTGGCCGACCCTTTGTGCTGTTGGACAGTGTTGTGACTTATCTAGATAAAATTATCTAGATAATTATCTAGAATTTTTTTAAAATTCTATTATCTTTATCTAGATAATATTGAGCACTGTCATCGTTATCTTTATCTAGATAAAAAAAAACTTTATCTAAACTCCATATTTTAGATAATAGATGATTTTAGCCAATTTTATTCAAATTTTTGACATTGTCATTCAGATTGTCATTATTTCCAAAACCATTGGCATCACAAGAAAAAGTTTCAAACATGTCTAATCTTGAGAGTAATGATTCAAGAATAGGGAATCAGCTTCAAAGAGCTCATGTTGTACTGTTATGTAGGTGTAATATAATATTATCAGTCTTTAATGTGGCTTTTGGAATTTTGCCACAATCCAACATCATTTTCCAATATTCCCAATTTCAAAAATTATCTATTATCTAAAGAAAATTATCTAGATAGATTTTTTCATCTATTATCTTTTATCCAGATGATTTTTAAAAAATCATCTATTATCTTATCTAGATAACAAATTTGCCCATTATCTTCATCTTTATCTAGATGAAAAAATAATTATCTAGTCACAACACTGCTGTTGGACAGTAGTAGACAGTAGTAGACGTTAGTGCCGGCACCGGGTTCATTCTCGGCTCCCTGCCACCAAACAATCATTCTCCATCAGCCTGTCATTCAGCGCCAGCCATTAAACCAGTGCCACAAGGACAGCGCCAACACAGTGTGTCAAAGGGACAAGGCTAAGCGGTGGCCGGCCCTTGGTGCTGTTGGACTGGAGTAGACTTTAGTGCCGGCACCGGGTTCATTCTCGGCTCCCTGCCACCAAACCCTGATTCTCCATCAGCCAGTCATTCAGCGCCAGCCATTAAACCAGTGCCACAGGGACAGCGCCAACACAGTGGGTTGCTCCTGTTTGAGATCCGATCCCAACTCCGGGAGTTACGATTGGTTTAAGCCAATCATGTGCAGCGCATGCAGTTGTTACTCGTATAGTTGGGATCTCAACTAGGAGTTGAAAATTGTGGTAAAACTGGGCGTAAAGAAGTTACCTGTGTAGAGCTAAAGAAAGGACTAGCAGACACATGAGTGTTAGAAATGTAATAAGTTACCTGTCGCCTCCGTTGGAACTTTTGACCTGTTGCCCGGTCACAAAGAATCCCCCAGTCTGACCAACCTAATTATCTACCAACCTCTGGCCTGGAAAATCCATAGTTATCACTTGTTTTTAACCCGGCTTGCTAAATTTGAATCGCAAGTCATGACGGTTGGCGCTCGTGTTTCAGGATTCGAAGACTGGTTGGCCGCCTACCATCCCGACGATGCTACCAACCCGAGGCAGCTACCAACCCGAGGAAGCTACCAACCCGAGGCAGCTACCAACCCGAGGCAGCTACCAACCCGAGGCATTTACCAACCCGAGGCAGCTACCAACCCGAGGCAGCTACCAACCCGAGGCAGCTACCAACCCGAGGCAGCTACCAACCCGAGGCAGCTACCAACCCGAGGCAGCTACCAACCCGAGGCAGCTACCAACCCGAGGCAGCTACCAACCCGAGGCAGCTACCAACCCGAGGCAGCTACCAACCCGAGGCAGCTACCAACCCGAGGAAGCTACCAACCCGAGGAAGCTACCAACCCGAGGCAGCTACCAACCCGAGGCAGCTACCAACCCGAGGCAGCTACCAACCCGAGGAAGGTTGTGGCATCGACGGAGAGTCGAACCCAGCGTGTCCGGAATGTTCCCGCCTCGGCAGCGACACGGTACGCACTCCCGATCCCGGCTCGATGCAACGAAACACTCGCAGTTCGGAGTTGCAGGTCTGCGTTCCGAACGCGTGTCTTTCGCGGCTCCGACACTTCCCTCCCCAAACGTCTTCCTGACGTCCACGAAACGCAGTGCCGAAATCACACTCCAGGAGGCCCATCATTGGGATGTGCGGGAATCCACAAGGCGGTGGATTCCGGGCCGTTTGACAGTGAAACTTTGTAAAGCAACCAGACTTTTATTTAGCACTCGGAACTCAGTTTTGAACACAATTTTTCACAGCGTTTTCCAAGCTTTTGCCGCGAATGGTGGAAAACGCAAATTAGGCGATGCATTGTTTTGTCCTTGATTTTGTGTCCATTTCTTGCCAAGTTATTGTTGCCGTCTACTAATTACCTACTTGAAATCAGGTTGCCCCAAGAAGGCGTTATTCCTGGCCTACATGCTAAATGTTTTTAAAATTTGGGTTGTCTTTTGCAATATGTTTTCATGCTGGTTTCCATCTCAAATGGATTGAATACTAAGGGCCGGTACTACAATATTTTTCCACTCTGGGCTAAGCATCTAACCCTCAGAAACAGATGAATTCCACCGCATCCTATTGGCAGTTTCCATGACAATAACTTGACTCCTACTTAAACTCTGGGTGGAGGCCCTTGTAATAGCAGCTCTTTAAAAGATTAACCGTTTTGTTTGATCTCGGTAGAGTTGAGATCCATATTATAATGTTCTAGCAGGCCAAGTGCTCTACCATCTGAGCTATCAGGGCCCATGCATTCTCCTGCTTTGGAGGGTGGGAGATTAACCTCTTAGAGAGAAAGCCAGTGCCACCAGTGAACAAACAAATACAAATCAGCACAGTTTTTAGTAGGAGATATGTCTGCAGTACATCCTGATTGGTTCAAATGCCCTGGGAAAAGAATAGATTTCCAATGTTGCCAGTGTTCGTACCACACACTGCCAGTATGATATTCGTCTTGGTCCGTGACTCGACCGTTGCGTTTGTCCACAGATCGGGGATCGGCCGTCGCCACGGAAACCAAACGTCCAACGCGGCTACCAAGCGACTTGGAGCCGTCGTCACGGTAACATCTCGGTGGGCGCAAGGAGCAACAGGTACGAAGCCACGACGAGGACAGTCTTGCCACTAGACACTTGGCTGTCATTCGAGTTCTTTGCGTGTCGAAAACAACGATGCTTCAATGACAGTAACCCTAGACAACAGCAGTGTGTACAGCTGTTCCTGGAGAGTGTTCCTAGAGCAAGTGTAAAATGCAGAGGATTTTGCAACTACTTGATTTTGGTAGCAGCTGATTTAGCCACATATCTTTGTGATTTCATCCCAGTATCCTGTGAATCCTGGAAATCTTTGCGACTTCACTGAGAACAAATCAAGACGAGTGAATTCCACAGGAGAGACTGTTATTATGTTGTTATTATTAGTATTCCAGGACATTCCTTTGCTTCCATCCAGAACCCAGCCAGCCTTCCAGCACCGAGTTTGCTGTTTCAATTCCAGCCCTTGTCGTCTTAGTGTTCCGGTACATTCCATTGGTTCCTTCCAATCCAGGCCAGCCTTCCGGCCGAGGGTTTTCCCCGAAAGCCGATGATCTCGGCATTCCCGGGCCGTAGTCCAGCCGCTTCCAGCCGGGAACCCTTTGTGGCTCGCCGCAGATCCGTCCCCTTCCAGGTCCCGGTTCCGGAAGAGCGTGGAAGAGCGGACGTGCGCAAACGTGCAATGTTTCCACGCTGTTTGCAGACGGAGGCCTCCGTTGCCGTGACGAATGGCGGATCGGATCTCAACATCGGCACAGCGGCGTTCCACACGTGGCTTCGTTGGCGGCGTCCTCTGAGTGATTTGTGTCCAGGGTTTGCTGCCAGCAGTGTTAGTAGCTGGTTGCATGGAGATGAGTTCATGGAGCTGGGGGTTTGAGATACCGACTTTATGGAGCTGGGAGTTTGGATGGGGTCAAAGTGCCCTTTATTTAAACGTAATAATATGAAATTACGCACGCCAATTGCTTGCAATCGTATCCAAAATATGGCTTTAATATCTATCCATTTTATTGAAATAAAGTCTTGAAGCTCGGGCAGCTTCCCGCGCAGAATTCACCTCCTACTGGATACCAACTTGTGGCCACACCGTTTGTCCGATTGCAACGAAACCAGGGTCTACGGAATCCTCACACTTTTGGCAACAAATTGTGAAGTTTTTAATCACGAAATACCAGTTGAAGGTTTAATTGAAGCTTCATGCAATAATCACCAACAACTGCACCAATAGCCTTAATATCTATCCATTTGATTGAAATAATTATCTCAAAGCTGTTGGGACAGGTTTGTGAAATGTGTGTGAAATAAACGAGGAAATGTTGAATACCGATTTGACCGATAAGTGCAGCTTGCCGCTCATCCAATCCCGGTTGTGTTTGTGCCGTTTGCTTTCCACCACCTTGTGCCCGTAATCAACTTTGTTCCCGTCCAGCCCAGTCAATCCGCGGAACGAACGACAGCGGCCAGAGATCCAGCCAATCGTCTCGTTCCTTTGCAGTTCCGGTCCGGATTCTTGTCCAGTCCTTTGTCACCTTTTGGTTTGTTGCTCCTCTGACCAGGTTCCGATTGCCGCAACTGTGAAACTAATCTCCGCACCGAAGCGTCTCTTTTCCGACGGCAGGAACGTGATTCCTTCGCGGCCAGATCGTAGCCGAGTTGCCATCGCCCGTCTCGAGCGGAGAACGCGGTGACCGCGGGACCGATCTCGACCACCTTTCTCCCGCCCAGATCCAGTCGGCAGTGGGCGCTTCCTGTCCGATCCATAGTCCCGTCGTTCCTTGCTTCCCCTCGTCGCGTAGGCACGAAGGCCGCGGCATCGAACGCAATGCCGTCCGTGTGCATCGCTGCGTTACTCGGAACTCAATGGTAGGTGCACGGCTGGCAACGCTGCGTTCAACGTCGTGCTGGGATTTCGTAGCGAATATTGTTTGTAGAGTTTCAATTTGGACATTTTGATGTGCTAGAGATGTTGCCCAAACTGAATATTTAGCCAATCATTGTTTCTTTATAATATTTATTGTAATACATATTATTGCCAGTAGCAGCTGGCAATGCAGTGAGTTGGTATTGGCACCTCTTGTAATAATAGTGAGGGACCCTGACCTACACAATGTCATTGATGGCCACGCCCACATCGGAACTTGTATTCGAGTTTTTCACCCCGCCAAGCATTTGAATTTTTCCTAAATAACTTGAAATTGCGCGCACTCTATTAGCAAATGTTCGACCTTATCGACCGCCACCTGTTAGCTGCTTTGGTACTGTAGAGTAGAAGTATGTTTGTTGAATATTGGCGCGTCACGAACTTTTTTGACGGTTGGTGTGAGCGGGGGGGGGGGGGGGGGCCTTAGTCGGCAGATTAATGTTGCTGGGTTCCAAAACTATACTAAATAAAAATTGACTCCTGAGTCTTTGCTTGGCGGTTTTGGCCTGCGGGGAGGGGAGGGCGTTTGCACGGCTCGGCGAGCGTGTTGTGTACAGACAGAGTCAAGAGTGACTGGACTGGGTTGACTTCTTACCGTGCTCTTGGCTGCATGTCCACATCGCCACCAGGACGAGGGGAGGCGTTGAGAGGGAACGGTTGCAAGGATCCGGAAGTAGCTACGTATGAGTGGCTCTCCTAGCATGCCCATGATCAAGATGAACAGGATTCGCACAATGGATATTAGGCTCTACATTTCAATAGGTTTATAAGATGTATAAACTAAATGAGATTAATCATAAGGGAAAATTGCTAATTTCGAGTATATTAAATTATAAAATAGAAAAGCTAGCTATAGCACTCTCCTGGCCTGGCTAGAGAACGGGGTCCTGTTTGTTTCCACTCGGTGTGGATGCAAGCCAGTAGTTGCTAGGCATGGACGCAATCAGCTAGGACTGTCTGCTCTGTGCTCAGGTCACATGCCTTGTTGTTGTCATCCTGGCTAGAGAATGGGGTCCTGTTTGTTTCCACTCGGAGTGGATGCAAGCCAGTAGTTGCTAGGCATGGACGCAATCAGCTAGGACTGTCTGCTCTGTGCTCAGGTCACAGGCCTTGTTGTTGTCATCCTGGCTAGAGAATGGGGTCCTGTTTGTTTCCACTCGGTGCGGATGCAAGCCAGTAGTTGCTGGGCATAGACGCAATCAGCTAGGACTGTCTGCTCTGTGCTCAGGTCACAGGCCTTGTTGTTGTCATCCTGGCTAGAGAATGGGGTCCTGTTTGTTTCCACTCGGTGCGGGTGCAAGCCAGTAGTTGCTAGGCATGGACGCAATCAGCTAGGACTGTCTGCTCTGTGCTCAGGTCACAGGCCTTGTTGTTGTCATCCTGGCTAGAGAATGGGGTCCTGTTTGTTTCCACTCGGTGCGGGTGCAAGCCAGTAGTTGCTAGGCATGGACGCAATCAGCTAGGACTGTCTGCTCTGTGCTCAGGTCACAGGCCTTGTTGTTGTCATCCTGGCTAGAGAATGGGGTCCTGTTTGTTTCCTCTCGGTGTGGATGCAAGCCAGTAGTTGCTAGGCATGGACGCAATCAGCTAGGACTGTCTGCTCTGTGCTCAGGTCACAGGCCTTGTTGTTGTCATCCTGGCTAGAGAATGGGGTCCTGTTTGTTTCCACTCGGTGTGGATGCAAGCCAGTAGTTGCTAGGCATGGACGCAAATAGGGACTGTCAGGGGCCTTTGTGTTTTAGAGGCAGTTATTGGCACGCTGCTACTGCCATGGCACCCGCCTGGTTTATTCGTCTGTACCGAGGACAACGTTGCTTTAAATGTATTGGCTATTGGTAGTTTATGATTCGAGCAGCCTTCACTGAGACCAAATTTGCCCCCCAAAAAAGTGTAGCTTTGTGACTCCATGGGCACATACTTGTGGGGGGGGGGGGGGGGTCCAGTTTGTGACGGTTGGGCAAAGGGGGGGGGGGGGGGGATGATATCGCTCTGCTCGAATTGTGTACTTAATTTTGCAAATGACCTCAAGCCATCCGCTAACTTTGTTTCTCCTCAGTCACGGTCTTGCAGACGCAGAACGAAGCACCGAACGTCCAGCAAGTCTCGATGAGATCCGATTGTCAACCCTTTTGTTCCAAACAGGCTGATGACTGGCGCTGGCAGAGCGACCGTGGCCTACCCGTTCTCATGGGTGTACAACGTGACGGCAACTAACCAACTCCCAGCAGGCACTGCCATCTGTACAATGGACAGCCCTGAAATGAAAATTTGCTCGCAATACTGACATCAACTTGAGCCACTTTCAGAGCACGGCGGACACAGCAGCTGTGCCGGCTGTTCGTTTGTGTTGGGCATTAATCATGCCATTTGTTTCACTGAAATGTCATGAGATAATTGACGTGCCCCAGAAGTTGCCTTTTCAAGTCCTTCATTTCCATGCATTTGTGTGAATTTCAGAACTACGAGACTACGAGGCTACGAGGCTACGAGGCTACGAGGCTACGAGACTACGAGACTACTAGCTACAAGCTACGAGCTACAAGCCACGAGCAACGAGCTACGAGCACGAGCTTCGAGCTCCGAGGCTACGAGCTACCAGCTACAAGCTACGAGCTACAAGCTACGAGCTCCGAGGCTACGAGCTACTAGAGGAGGGGTATAGGGGCACGAAGAGGGAAGCAAAACCATCGCGATAACCATGGCTAGCATGGGAGCGTAGGGATGGTTTTGTAATAGTCCCGTCTCACGTTTACCCCTTCCAGCGAGACCTTCCAGTCTTTGGCGCTAAGGTGTGTGGAGGGCAGGTCGTGGGATTGACGCTACACAAAACACACTCTGTTACACCTCGGCATTTCATCACTTGTATGCATTTCGTGACCTTGTTTGAGTGATTTTGGCCCTTTTCATTGAGCTATGCGCTAATAGGCAGGACCCCATTTTTAGCTGACACCATTAAGAGTGCGCATGCTCTACAGGCTGTCTACAAAGTTGCCCGCTAGCTGGCACTTAGGATGCATTTTAGCTCAATCACAGAGTTCCGAACTCTTGCAAAATGTTCGCCGATCTATTGGCCGAACGTAGGCTGTCTAATTACTGATGAATTCACCTGGGTGGATGCATTGTGCCATGGGTTACATGCTCCATTGCACTCCCAAGGTGTCTCTTGCCTTTCCAGGATAGGTATCAGTGCGAGGTCCAGACGAGACGCAGCCCTTGCCCTTGCCCAACCCCTAAGAGTCAGCCTCGTAGGTGAAAGCTAGGACCACGTTCGACCACTCGAAGCCAGTCTACCCCGTCAGCACCTCTACCAAAAGCTAGCCATGTCCTACAATCGTCCCCCCCCCCCATTCATCAGTACATCGGTACTGATTCCATTGTTGGAACCCTGAACGATGCACTCTTCATTGTAGTCATTGTACCAGTCTACTAAAAGACGTGGACCAGTGAGTCTGTTTGCCGGTCTCTCTACTGACAGGCAGCAGCTCAGAGTGGTCGACATTTCGAGTTAGCAAGGTCGCTGTGGAAGTCGTGGACCAGTGAGTCTGTTTGCCTGTCTCTCTACTGACAGGCAGCAGCCCAGAGCGGTCGACATTTCGAGTTAGCAAGGTCGCTGTGGAAGACGTGGACCAGTGAGTCTGTTTGCCGGTCTCTCTACTGACAGGCAGCAGCTCAGAGTGGTCGACAGTTCGAGTTGCCTACTGTGGGATGAAGGCATTGTGAAATCCACCTTGGAGAGGATCTAGGGAGCCGTGCTTCAGTCTTTCCACTGACTTCGAAGCTGCCTTTCCAGTAAGCGTAAGCGTTTGAGCTAGGAACGAAAGAGTTAGAAATAGCAGGAATACGGTTTAAAATTCAGCAAGCTAGTAGGGATACATATTATCGTGCCAGAATATCGAGTTTAAAATACATTTATTGAAGGCCGGATTTAGCCCTGATTTAGGGAGCCTTGCCCCCTCGGTTTTCGCATCTCGTTTGTAGGCTAAAGGGGGTCAGTATTTCCGTGTCAGGACCGTCGCCACTAAGTTGCAGCGCGGCCAATCGATCGCCAACGCAGACCGTCGAGACCTTCCAGCGGCGTGCGGTACGGCGCGTGGTGTTCTGCACTGCTCGCGCTAAGCGAGCTCGGCGTTTTGGGGGCAACTCACTCACACACACACTAACACACACACACGTAGCGCCAATCCCAAGGCCGTCCTAGAAGTATGTCACTTGCAAGTGTCAACTCAGCGCTTCTCGTGGGTGGACCTTGCTTTTAATAGGGGGGGGGGGGGGGGGGGGCGACCCCCTGGGGCAGTTTGGGCCAACGTCCCTGCCGTTATAGAGCACGTGCTCGCCAATGTCGCGCCGTTTCGGGTTCGAGTGTCTCGTGTGAAACCAAGTGCCTCAAACTGAGTGAAAAAGATGGATAGAGATCCGAATTGAGAAGCTAGTGCAACATTTCTGTCATAGGTACGTATCTTTCTGGGTTTGTGCCTCCCTGCATGTTGTGTTTTCATTGCATTTCGAATCCTTGTCTCCTTGCGTCTTCATTGCGCTAATCCATCCCATGTTCTGTGTTTTGCGTTGTTTCATGTTCGCTTGGTGATCCGCCAGTCCTTGGCGGCCAAGGGGTTCGAACCTAGAAGCCAGGAGGGGATACCCGGTGCCGGCACATGGTCTGCTCGACCTGTCCAACACCAAGAGGACTCCCGGGCAGAAGTAACTGCCGAAGGACGGTCGACTCGAGCTACAGAATCTCTCTGGGTGCCTTGATGGGATAGTAGTCATTTAGCCAGGCAAGTTTTACAACGTCGACAAAGGTATGTACTTTGGTTCTAACCGTGTAAGAACCTCTCAGCTTGTGAACTTGCTCCAGCTTAGCGCTAATCCAAAGCACGTGGTGTGTTTCGAGTTGTTTCATGCCGCGTTTCGAGCCACTGGCAGCCGATGCTTCCCTCCTTGTCGGGTGATGGGGCGGGTGATGGGGCGGGTGATGGGGCGGGTGATGGGGCGGGTGATGGGGTGGGTGATGGGTCTAGCTTCTTGCAACGCAACGCTGACAAACCTCACGGAAAAAAGGTACGCACTGCAATGAATTCGTAAAATTTAATGTTATCCGAATTTGTCTATGAAAACGCACTATCGAGGTTCCCCTAAGGAACCTAAGGATCAAAGCAATCGTTCGCTGTCCGACGAAGGTTTCGCCCTCCCAGCGAAACGCCCCTCATGTGACGTCTCATCGTGCCTTCGTCATGGAGGCGATGATGGTTGTATGGATGACAATCTTCTAACTCGAGTCCTCTGTTTGGTTGCCATGGCGTCGACCGTTGGGGTGCTAGACCTGCGCTCGTTGTCACGACGACCCGGGGGAACGCAGCACGGGGATTGGACCGCGACCTCGTCGGGGATTCGACCTCCACCACCTTGGGAAGCAGCCGCCCTGCGACGGATGCACTCGACAGACTGGAGTCGCGGCATCTGGCCTCCAGTTTGGCAAACGTCTGCAGCATCGACTCCAAGTTCGGCGAGGACACAGGGAGTTGCTGGGGCGGGGTCGATTTCTTACTCTCAACATCAGCTTCACTAGGAAGCTTATAGGATTCAAACACGAATAATGATAACATGTTACCTGTTTTAGAGACTAACTGACGTCTTTCTGGCTTTGATGCAATTCTATGACAGTGACACTTTGCCGACCATGTCCTAGCTCAAGATGGCCGTAAGACTCGCTTGGTCTCGCAGTGGGCCGTGCTTCCAGTGGCGTCTGTGGGGGGTTGGCGAGCTCGGCTTCCTGGATCCATCCTCCAGCTGCTGTCTTCGAGGCGCTAGCTCCGGTGCTGCCGTCTGGTGGAGGACACCGAGAGACAGCGAGACCACAGGGAGCCCAAAGTCATGCACCATTGCTCTTACCAATTTCTGAATTCGGAATATAGATTTTTATCTTGCAAAATATCTAAATAGATCCAGTTTTTGAAATTGATTTACATATTATATCTTTCTGAGCGTGAATGTATTACCTTCCTTGTGACATTTTGCCACCCCCTGTCCCAGGTCCCTTTAAATCGAGACCACCAAGCACCAAGCACCAAGCACCAAGCACCAAGCACCAAGCACCAAGCACCAACACCAAGCACCAAGCACCAAGCACCAAGCCCGAGGACAGCGTGCCGTCAGCAAGATTGCAAAGCACATGAGAGATTGTTGCGATGGGTGCATGTTGGGCAAAGAGTCTGCAGGCCGCGTGA